>JAQFYB010007748.1:0-10481 GCA_034694085.1 Pogonognathellus longicornis
CACATTCACAGATTTATAGAATTCAAAGAAAAAATTAAGAATTTGTATGATACCGTAATTTACGATATCTCAACCCTGGGGTTCTAATATTTCAAAGATCAATTCTAGCCAGGAGGATGTCGTTAATAAAGTCCCAGTGGGTTTGTATATTGAGTGCGTTTTATATGTTGTATTTGGTTTCAACCGTTATTATTCTTAAGAATTACTCTAGCAAACCCCCAATGGGGTTGTAAATTGACCATGGGTTGGTATTCCGTAAATTACGGTAAGTACCTAGGAATATGTTTATATAAGGTGTGCGACGAGTTATACAACATTGATACTAATACCTACTTAGCATTTGTATAATGTAAGAATTTTATACGTAGGTAATAGGTATACATATAAGTAGCGAGGTTCTTTATCGTTATTACGGGGGTATTGGTATGGTGGGCATTGAATTTTTGCACATTTTGTCACTAACACTACCACACAGTCAAAGGATTGCATTGCATTGGCGTATGTCTATCTAGAAAATGTTGGAGTGGCATTAGACACGAAGGCAGAAAATCAAGTTTATGGTAATAGCTAAAGTCATAGTGCCAATTGGATTTTATCCGTAAATTGGAATGCATGCAATAGTTACACCTGACCCGAAAGACTTAACCTCAGTCAAGCTCAAGTTTCATCAAGTGTTAAAAGAAAACTTCTTCCAAACTGTGTAACCAAAACCAAACTAGCACTAAAACTCATTTCCACACATGGTAGTTTCTACTTAGACTGTGTAGACACACACTATACCTACTTAGAACAGACAGACACACAAAGACTAGAATCTTGCACGAACCGCAATGCTGTCTCAAGCTAAAAAAAACTTTTTCATCACACACACAAAACTACAAAGTTTCATCCAACAAAGAAATGTTAATCGGTTCTTTTCTCTTTTATAAGAAATATTGAATTGGCTTCTCTTGTAAATGTGCAATGCAGTGGTGGAATGGAACTATTGTATGTGACTCTATGTGAGCAAATTCTATTCCATTCTTGACAATCACTTAGACGCTTTTCTTGGCACACAGAACTTTATACAATAAATACAAGACACAATAAAGGCTTTAAGCAATTTCCACTTAACCACAGTGTGAAAAATTGGATTATATTCAATTCTTGTATTAATTATTATTAATGAAATTCACGCCCGTATCCAGAAATCGATTGGGGGCAAAATCCATACATACATGAGGTGGGGTACACGATATGCCCCTTGATGAAATTAATGACTAGTGTCAGTAATTGATTTTTATTCAATAACTAAAATCAATATTAATTACTTTTCTGAATGTTACTGTCACAAATTCATTCAATATTTTAATACATTGAAATTCATGCATGTTTTTGTAGAAATGAGTATAGTAAAATAATAAAATAAATTATTTAACTGTACTTATTTAGAATGATGACTTAAGGGATGAAGGATGGACTTAAAGGCATTGCATTGCTGGATTATCAGTAGCAATGTAAAATAAGTAGATTCCATAACGTTCGGTTACAAAATTCGTCTCAGTTGTTTTCTCAGTTAAACTTCTTGTTCTTGAATGATGTTTGGATGTGCATTTTTTGCGTAGGATAGAATGAATGTTGTTGTTTGCCTTGTGATAAAAGCTGTAATAGCATAACATGGCTTGTAGAAATCTGTGGCAGTCGGTAACATTAAAACTGCCATGATTTTCTATGTAGGGAAATAGAAGTGCCATGGCTAAAACTTTAGTTGTGCCATTATAGTTGCTAAACTTGAATCGAAAATTGGATGTCTTAGCTTTGTACGGCGCAACGAATACTTTTCCTAGACATTTATTCATTTATTCTTATTCCTTA
The DNA here is from genome assembly GCA_034694085.1 of Pogonognathellus longicornis. Lineage (NCBI taxonomy): Eukaryota > Metazoa > Arthropoda > Collembola > Entomobryomorpha > Tomoceridae > Pogonognathellus > Pogonognathellus longicornis. The sequence goes on from JAQFYB010007748.1 coordinate 1,855, forward strand.
TGATGAGATTGGAAAACTCTTACTGCTAGTTGTACAGATACGTACATCTTCTGCATTCATAACAACTATTAAACAAAACTACTATTGCCAATCTGTTCATTCGAATTCGTGTTACGCTTTATTGTTACTCCTTCCTTTTTGATATATGTAGTACCTACATAATATTATACCTATAAATATACACCATAAATACTCTAATAAAGTAGGGGCATTTAGAGAACTGGGGTCCCTAATGCAAGAATACAACTGGGGTTAAATTAACAATTCAGTAAATAGAACTGGGCCTCTTTTACAACTGGGGTCAAGAGCATTAAAATAATACATAACCACAAGACCGCTATAGGCGCTCTACCCAAGTAAATTACATTCCAATGTATAATAATATATGGGTAATAATAATACATGGGTATAATATAATGTTTTATAATACATGGGTAGAGTGCCAGAACGGTACTTATCATGGCAGTATCTAGGATTCCATTTCGAAAGAGGCAAAATCCCAACATGGTGTATAAAAGTGTCCACCATTGTACGTAGCGCAAAAAATATGAGCTAATTTGGGCTATAGTCAATCGAAAATGCATAAAAATTTTTGCAAGTTTTTAGTAAAATTATCTCTATTTTGGGATTTTGGAGGAAGAAAATGCCCAATTGTCAATTTTACAATACAGGTTGGCTACTTATCAAAAATCTCCTATTATATAAAGCCGGCTTATAGAACTGCGGTCAAATTAAAAATTGAGTGCATAGAGCTGGGGCAGCTCTAATAGAGCATTTACGGTATTATATTACAGCATGTCGGACTAAATATTATGCATTACTAAACTACATTAGTGTATTACGGTACTACATTGTAACTACAGTATAGCTATACTGGAAGTCGAGGGTGTTGGTGTCATTTGTAGGCTTAATGTGTCATTTTTAGTTACAGTATATTATTTTTTCTTCACAAATCTTTTGTGTGTTTGATTGTATGGTGGTGGCGATGGCTGTTGTGGAAGGGTGGGTGGTGGTTGACGTGTGATTCTAGGAATAAAAGAATATTTATATATGTGGTTTATAAATACTTTGTGTATCTACAATATAGAATATTGTGGTGGTATTGGTATAAAATAAGGTCGAATAGCTAGTGCTATTGATGCTGTTGATAAGTTTGTAGTTGATATATGGGAACTAGATTTAAGACTCTGTGAGGTTTCAACATACACAATACAGATTCCATTTACAAAATGTAAATTGAGTTTGGCAAAGTTTCACGTGTCGGTGGCTGTTGATGGAATATGTTATGTGATGTAAATGGGATGTGATAGAATTTGATGGGTTTTATGTACTTGCATCTATATTATGCACTACCACTTTTTCACAGATGACTTTTCTACTGTAAGTAAGTAGCTGTAGACTCTGTCTGTATGCTACGTTACATTACATTACATAATGGTTTATGTTATTCTGTGACGGGTTTGTGTTACTAGACTACACTGTTGTCAAAAGTTAATAAATGTCAGTCAGTCAACAAAACACAAAATGGTCCACCGAATTTCTTCAAGACATAATGTTGCTCAGATTTGTTTTCGTACGACATTATGAGCAAAAAGAAAACACAATATCTACATGAGCATATTTAAAAGGGTATTTTTAATTGCAATTGTATTTAGCGTAACGAGTGTGAAAATGAGTAATAAATATTTATTAGCATTATAAAGAATAATTTAATTTTTATTAGAAAAGGCAATTTTTGAGAATTTATTAATTATGTTTAGAGATTACAAATATTGAGGAATACTGCCATACAGTCTAGATATAAAATAAAATAAATAACTTTATTACCATAACCAATTAGATAGTACAAAGCTTTTAGAATGATAACATAATTAGTAATCTGATTTTTACTGTAGGTGGGTGTAAACAGTGGCGTATTTAGGGGGCGTAGGGGGCTGAAGCCTCCACCAAAGGTTGGTTGCTAATTTTTTGCGCTAAATGTTTTATGCTGAATTTCCCCAAATTTTCTCATTTTTTCGCGCTGTGCTCGAAAAATTTCCATATATAACCCAAATTTGCTCAAGTGCTCACCCCCAAATGTGTGACCTGGATACGTCCAGGATACGTGTGTAAAGGTCGTTAGTTAATAGTTACCAATGAATAAATTATTTCTACTAGAACAAATTAATGTTTCAGTTTGCTTCAAAGTCTCTGCTGGTTATCGTATGTCCATGTAGTTAATTAACAGTTCTCTTAAGTCAAGTCTAGGTCTATGTCCTTGAGGTTCTTGTATATCTCCAGGCGGGTTCACTTATAAATGTAATGTCCTCATGTCTTGGAAATTTCAGTAATTCACTTCATGGAATTTCATCGTGAGGTTTCTTTTGATGTACTGTGAGAGTATACGTCACATGCTACATGAGATATTTCTTTCGTCGTTTGAGTAAATGATCAATTGCGTCAGTGGTGATTCATTGGAAAATACAGCTAATTGACGAAGCTAACTTGACACTTAAAGGAAATCGTATAGGAACAGTAAAAGCAATTAAAATTTACAATAATCATTTGAAACCTTTGGAGTACAAAAAGGGTCAGGGTCCAAAAACGATTCTGTTCTGTTATAGCCTATATATAAATGCATGACAAGTTTGGAGAAGGCTTGGTACAGGGGTAAAATTGTAGGAACTCCAGCTTTTTCTTCTAGCACTTTACACAGGTAAATGAAATGTTCAGAAAAATATCACGATATCGCTTTTTACGGTGAAAAACGAATCTTGAATACTACAGACACTTTAATTGCTTAAGGACACTACACCAATAGCCATAACACATCTTTCCAATAACTGGAATTAAATTTATTGTGTATTATGTATTGAAAATATACAAGGAATATCTGTATAACCCTATGCTTTACAATAAAATAATTTTTTGCTTACACTGGAAAATCTTTCTATTTTTTCAACGTATCTCATTTTGAAAAAAGTCAATGAAGTACAACATAGGTATTAGATTACTATTGAAAAAAGTCCGTATTGATTCCCGTTTGTTTGCTCGGCTTCATGTTTGTTTTTGCTGTACTTTTCTTATCAAAAATTAAAGTTTCTTCGTAGTGATTCCTCTGTAACTTTCTTTTTGGAGCAGAAAAATAAATTCTTGCTACACCCATGCACTTTACCGTTCAGGCTACCTTTATAATGTTAGTTTAGGATAAATAATAATCTCTCGAGAAAGAATAACATTTTCTTCTTTTTCGTAACAACAGAAATAAATCTAATGTGTATTATACTTCCTTCTATTTTTAGGAACCTCTGCCAAATGGAAAATCGACTGTGCATCATTCATGAAATATCGCTATCACTATCACTCAAGAAAGACTTGGGAATATCTTAAATGCATCGTTGTGCGATATTTACACACATAATAAAAAAAACCAATTTCTAAACAAGTCTATGCTCGAAATAATGTACACACAATACATTACCGAGAAAACCAATTGTATTCTTAAACTTTGAACTGATGCTACCCATCTGCCGGTATTCCATCATTATAAAGCTGAAAGAAAAAATGCTGTATATCTAAGAACTACAAATTTCGATTGTAAAAAATTTGCCATATATATACAGTACAGTATATACGATTTGCAAAGACTAGCGTGTACAAGTCGCAATGCAGCAATGACGAAACCAAACAAATGAAGTCATAAAAGTAAATGTGTCTGGACATAGAAGAAGTTGTTGAAATCTGTTTTTAAGTGAGCCGTCGCATTGAGTAAGTGATGAATTCATGGAAGACTTACAATTAAAGTTCCAGTTGGAGTCTAATGATGGTCCAAGAGCCAGAGGCATTGACATGCGGGATGCAATGGTGGATGACAGAAATATGACTTACTTGACAGACCCTATCAACATAACAGCAGCATTACTGTGTCACATTCAAAATGATAGTTTCGAGTATCCCTTGAGTTCTAATGGATTGGGAAACAGTTACAAAGAAGGCAGAAATTCGAATTCCACCTACACTTCGTCAGCTTCAGCCTTGTGGTCGTCTCTTGACCTGGACGTCTTAAATCCCCAGTCAATACAAAATGACAGCAGAAATAGAATTTTTTGCGAGAGAAACTACGACGGAGCTCTTTGTTGGCCCAGAACGCTACAAGGCACCAACGCCACTTTGCCATGCTTCTCAGTATTTTATGGAATTTCTTACGATACTTCAAGTAAGTGTACAATACAAAGCATCCACTTTCTCTAATGGATATTCTCTTTTTCATGATATTTCTTATAGTAATGCAAAACACACAAACCTCCTTGTACTTACTATGCCTACTAAACTAACAAAAGTATGTTTTATTATTGTTCAGTCATTCTTCTAAATAATAAATTCCTTGTCGTTACCTATAGCTAAACCTTCATTCTCAAAAAGTCATTGTAGAATGTGGATTCTGTAGATGTACCTAAGTTGTGTATCTAGTTCACACATACGTAGTTTTTGTCCAAGTAAAAAGTGTAATCATACAACATGGTAAACTATATGCATCCTAAATTGAAAAAAATGCTACTTTCTGCCTTTAGGTTTTTTCCATGAATTTTTTAAACTGAAATTTGAAAAAGTAATTTATTTGCAGAACGTTGAATGTGGTTTTGACAAGTAACAGTGTAGCACACAATAAACGCAGTACAGACAGCTAGCACGCACAGTGTCTTGAATATGAAGTCCCCCGTGTTTTACTTAACAAACATATTGTGTATGTTCAGTACGAGTAAATTCAGTAAATTGGCAATTTTGGTCTGAACTCATTTATTGAGTTACAGTTCGCAGCTCACTTCCCATAAAATACCATTAAGTACAGAATTCATTTTTCACCCAGGTTAGAACCATTTGTGCTTTCTTTTAAGCTAACAGTCTTCACTCAATTCTGTTTGCTTTCTTCACAGTACTTATACGGTTGTATGTGGAACAGTAAGTTGTATGGCTCTTCCTATTTATTAAAATACAAAGTCTGACAACAAAATCATGAAATGAAATACAAACAGCACGCTAACATGCACATTCAATTATCTCAACACATCAAGCATCGCTACAATTACTTAATGAACAATAGTTTTGTCCTTTGTTCAATTAATTTGGTTCTGTGATTTTTTTTTACTTAAACCTCACACACTTACACGTAGAAGCATACAAGCAAGTAGTCAACTAAACTAACAATGAATTGAGATTGAACATTGAAGGAAACCTACTCAAGTAGTTCATTGTCATGCAAAGAAGAGAAATCAAAGAAAACAGTTTCTTTTAATGTTTAAAGAAGTGAAAACTTTTACGATGAAATAAAAGTGTCAGCCCAGGTGTTGCAAACAATTGAACCTAATTATAGATACGAGACACAATAAAGTTAATAAAATATGGTATGATTTGATTTGATTGAAAGTTTTGTTTTTAAACAATTATAATTATTATTACAAGGTAATTTATACAATGTAGAACAATTAAAGATTGCTTTTTGGAGGACACAATCAAACAAACAATAGGGTTCTTGCAACAAAATTTCTTAGCAAAGTATTGCAAAGTTGAAGCTAAAAAAAGTTGTTTTCTTGTTTGATGATCGTCTAAAACAATGGGGAATTGGACATAGGTATCTAATACCACGGCCGTATGCAGAAATCTATATCGGGGGCAACATCCAAACACGACGAGGTACAAATGTGTCAACAATCGTGAAAACTTGGAAAAATTTAAGCCAAAATCAACATAAAAAATTCCGAAAAATTCTGAAATTTTTTTCAGATTTTTTGTCCTTTTTTAGAGCAAAATAACCTGTTGTTGGGATTTCGCCCGGGGGAGGCAATTGCCGTGTGCCCCCTGTATAAGGCTGTCTTCTACGCAGCAATCTGATTTTCAGGACACCTACTTAGAGTTTTATTCTGAACCTAAAACTTTTCTTTTGTTTGTTTGGCAATGTCCTTGTAAATTTATAAACCTTGCTGAAAAATATATGCTATACTACTTATAGGTAATGGCAAACAACAAACAGAGAAACAAAACAGTCAAGAAAAAATCCGAATGTTACTCATTACATTACAGGTGTTGCATATTGCAACGCACACTCTGACATGTCTAAAAGCCACTATGGTATGCCTTACACCTTTCCGCAAGTAAAAGAAACGACATCTTTTTTATATAGGTATCTAATACAAGAAGAGTAGAATCTGGTAAAATAAATCTAAGCATTGCTTTTACAGGAGAAATAGCAACAAAGTCTTTATTAAAGTCGAGTTGACGTTTCCGAGAGACAACATCATTATTCTTTCACGCTTCATGTCACTTTCTCTCTCTTTCTTGTTTGTCCTTGCCTTGCTTTCCACTGTGAACAATAAACAGATATTATATGGATACAGATGGCATGTACGAAACTTTTAACAGCTTTTGTGTATAAAAGTACAGAAAGATACTACTACAGTATTTTTATCAGACACTGTATACTATAATATACCAATGAACTAGTCCTTGCAATTTTAGACTTTAGATATATGTTTTACAATTTTTCATACACGTGATTTTACAACTGTTGCTGTCTTTCTTAACATTTTAGCAGCTTTGTCAACTGCACAGCTAATATAAATGCCAGTACATAGCAACACCAGTACAGCATGACCGATTTGTACCTACAAAAATATTCTTCTCACGTGCATTAATTTTTGAGCTCAGTAACTTCATTTAATTTTATTTATGCTATGCATGTCAAGTCAAGAAAAGTTGCTCACATAATAATCTTATAAAATTTCCCGGAAAGAAAACACATACAACGGAAAGACGAAAAATAATTCATAACTGTTTTACTTTATACTTAGAAGAGTAGTGTAGTGTGGGGAAAGCTGTTTGAGTAATATTGCTTCTTGCGTGCAGAGTAAACCGTAAAAATATTGTGTGCGACAAAAAATACTCATTCGAGCCCGAATGAAGCTAATGTAAGTGTAAGTGTCTTGGACTCGCAGAATTTTAGCTGACTTTGGAAAATCCTTGGTTAAGTTTGAGTTTGAGGCGAGGGCAAGAACTAGAGAGAGAAAGAGAGATGAGAATTGAGAATCCGTGTCGTGTGGCGACAGAAAAACTTTGTCTATTTCGTTTCTTGTGTATAAGAGTCCTTCGACGGACATGGCCAAGGGAAATTGAGACAGTGAGAGTAAACGAAGGAGACTGCTGAGTTGGAATATACACACAAAGCAGTAAAAGCATGCAACTTGCAAGTAAAAACAACTCTGCTTTGTATGCTGTCCAGAACGTGTCCTGTAGCTTACCTCTAGGGATTTAACGCAACAGTAATAATACACACACTAGTATTATGGATAGCTTTCTTTTTGTATATACATAATGTGTATGTATAACTCTACACGTATGTTTCTTTAGAACGTGTATGTAAGTATATAGGGAAATAAGACTTGCAACTCCATACCAAACAAATGCTGTTCCCAGCAACTTTAAGTCGCATCATCCCTCTCGGTATTGCAATCCTAATGTTATTCTCCTACTTTTCACTTTACAAACATATCTCCCATGTTTTACTACAACGAGCTCTTTCTTGTTTTCCTGTTTTTCACTTAACAAATACAAACAGAGTCTTTGCTCCGGAGATTCAGCAATACTCAGTACTCACATACTATGTTATATATAGGAAGTAGTAATATTGCACTGCAAGCAAGGTTGTACCCAGGATTAGTTTTCGGAGGGGGGTTAAATATTCGAATAAACATAAATTACTATTATCGCGGGCAGGCCACAAAAAATTAAAAATTGAGCTAATTTGAAACATCAACTTAAAATGTATCGAATTTGCTCGTAGCACAAAAAAAAATCACAAATTTTGTGTACTTTTATGGTAAAATAGCTCCATTTTTGGCATTTGGGGGAGGGTATACCTTTGTGACCTGCCACTGGATACAACCTTGCCTGGAAGTATATTTTATGCTCTTTATGTGCACACATTACTTTATGCACTGTATTGCACACTGTACTAGCATTCTGGGGTGCACGTGCCCCCCGAAAGGCGTTTGCTATCTCAAAAATAGCTTATTTTACCATAAACGTTCAAAAATTTGGAAAAAAGTTTGTACGTAATTAGTGAACGTATGCTGTGCACCCCCTCTGGATACGTGCCTGACATGTAGTACTGTTGTAGCTTTAATTTAAGGTATTAGGGAACATTGCATGTACAAGTTATACTACCATGCTTTTCGGTATTGTTGTAGTAAACGGGTGTACTCTCGGTGAAATAAAATTTTGACAAAACACAGAAAGGAAATGCTGAAGGGGAAGTAAAGAGTAAACGTAAAATCAGAAATGAAAACTAAAATGTAGACCAATATAAATCTCAAGGAATTCGGAGACCATAGAGTAAATAGACACAGCATTAAATAAATATTTCCCTTTTAAAAGAAGAAACTAGAACTACTTGCATTTAATGAATTCACATGCTGTATCTGTATCAGTTGGTAGTATCACATTCTCAAATGGGGTAAAAGTGCATCGACTTCATATTGTCCTATTTATTTAAGTAAAGTTCTGACTTGTAAAGCGGGTCTTATACTTTTGCATTAGCCGTAAAGTAGCCTTATACTTAAGTTATTACACCGCATAAGTGTATACTTTTAGACATG
>JAQFYB010007749.1:0-10479 GCA_034694085.1 Pogonognathellus longicornis
TCTTGGGGTTTTTTCAAATTCACTCTAGGTTGTATACTTTTCGAGAAAAAAATTGTTTTAGTAATACATTGAATAAACTTATTAACCCTATGCAACCTGGATCACACTAATTTCTAAAATAATGCATCAAGTTCGATTCTGTTTTCAGATTCGGATTCCTCGTGTCAAATTATTGATAGGTTTGCTCAAATTCTAAAAAAATTCTCTTTTTTTCAAAAATCGAAAAAAAAAATAAAAAAATTCAATCAGCTGTATTAACAATTTCCTCCAAAGAGCAATTTGCATGGTTTTGTAAACATTGTTTGCTTAATTTTCTTATAAATTCAAAATTTCGAAAAAAAATTCAATCAGGCGTATTTTTCAAAGTATTCGATTTTCGGTTTTTAACATTTATTTAAGTCAAATTAATGAAAAATTAATAAAAAATTACAGAAGTGGTCAAAGAATTATCTTAAAAAAATGGCGTCAACTTTTTGAAAGTTTTATATTTTTCCTCGGTGGGGAATCATATTGCCTACCTCCTGTTCCGTCCATTAATAAAAAATGGCTGAGATACATTCTTGCAAAGTTTTGGGATGTCAAGGACCCCCTGCCCCAACCTATTGACAATTCGACCTAGAAAAAATTGCAATGTAGTTTTCAATACAAGGTCTTTCAGATGTACACATCTTCTTTCGAAAAAACATGCTTGTTTTTCTAGTATCGAAATGGTCCATAGCTTCTCCACTTCGTTTTTCCTTTACGTTGACAAGTAACCTGTCACGTCAGTATCACTTGTCACTTGCTCATCACTTTGCTGAAACTTTTAGAAGTAGATACGAGTATATCAAAAATACTTCCATTCCATTCATTGCAGCACAGTAACAAGCCGATCTGGGCTACATGATGTGTACTATTTTCCGAACTGCCTCCGGGTCGGAACCAAACTGCCATGAGCCCAACCAGCTACCACCGGCATGTCCCCGGAAAGAGGTTCCTTCCACGGATTGTATTTATATTTTGCAGCTTCTTTACTTTTCTTGCCCAAGGGAAAAATACTCCAGCCTCCTGTCATTATGGTACTGTTTTCAACTAGATGATAGGAAGCGTATCCAGGATTAGGTTTCGGGGCCATTCGGGGGAGGAGGGCAACTCAAAACATGGGGTAGAAATGTGCAAAGAGCAAGGCAAAAATCAAAATAAAATACACAAAATTCTCGCGGATTTATGTAGTTTTTTGTGAAATAACCTCTTTTTTCGAGTTGTGAAGGGGGGATTGGCCCTTGCCCCTTGTGGCTACACTACACACTAGTGACCTAAATTGATATTTTTTAATATTTTTATTTGTTTTATTTCAGAATGTTGTTGCTCGTCATTTCGTTAATCTATACGGACATCAACAAGTGCGCTTCAATAATACAAAAGGTGGACTTAATGGATGGACAGATTGGCGGATGGTTAAAGACAATAGGAAAAGACAAACTGTCATTAAATATGCTTCGGAAAGAATTAAACTTAATACACTGCATAGAAATTCAATATTGCCTAGAGAAATTAGGGTAGGGTATATTTAAGTCACATTTCACATATATATTGATATTGATAATTATATAATAAAATGACATGTTTTAGCGAATTATAATATGGGATTAGTAACTACCTAGGCATCGTAGGTGAGGTAGGTGTAGCCAGAATTACAATGTTTCGTGTGAGGGAGACTCCCAAAATGGGTTACATTTTACTATTTTACATTTGTGCTTATTATCTCGCGTAGAGCAAAACAAAAAATGAGCTTTTAAAGTAAAATCATCTCTTTTTTTGGATTTTAAGGGGATAGCCCCCTACGCTATTTCTAGGTATATATAATTACTAAATTAGGTATGTGTAGCTGCTATATATAATAGATATAAAAATGAATTAGCCTTTAATTATTTGTTATACTAAAACATTTGTATAGTATTTTAAAACATGCACTATATTGTTCAAAATTAATTTATAATCCAGGAGGCTGCGAAGGAGGATGTCATTAAACTTCCCAGAGATTCAAACTATATTCGACTGACACCAAGATGCTGTATTACATCCAGGCCCAGAGGATGCGTGATTTCTTGGCGATTTAGTCGAATACATTTTAGACATTTGGCTGATAACAATAAGTTATCTGGAGTGCAAAGAGCTATATGGTGAAAGCTTTTTATGACAATAATATTTGTAAGTACAACGTTTTAACGCCTATACTACGTCTGTGGTCGCGAAACCTTGATTTCGTTCACGGTAAGGAAATACTTACTAAACTTGCCATTTAGTAAAATACATACATTGCTAAATAATATGCAGCGTTTAAGAGATCGTATGTATCAGCCGACTACGATACAAACTGTATAAATATAGATACTACTAGTGCTACAACATTTATTAAATCACAGCTAGTTTGTTTGATTGCATTTATAATATAATGTGTAATATGATTATTTATTATGCTGATCAATAAAATCACAAATATTTTCTATCAATAGAAAGTCTGTTTATTCAAAAGAAATATGACATGGTTCAGGATTTTCATCATATTCATCATAAAAACTCTGGACTTCAGGTCACAATTTCTTGTTCAATATCCATAACTTCTTTGGACACATTGATTACGTTACGTTTAATCAAACAGACCTGCGAAAACAACATTTTTAACATTTAATTCACCATTTTTCACATTCGATTGGTAGTTTAAATTATTGTATCAAAATTGCAGAATTATAAACTACATAAAAATAAATACACATACCAAATCCCATATCGTCATCGGATCCTTCATCCGACTCCTCTTTCTTCTTTTCTTCCTTTTTTTCGGCTTTAGCGTCACCCGCACCAGCGGCTGGAGCTGCTGCGGCGGCGGCAGGTGCAGCACCGACACCGGAACCTACATTGCTGATTAGGTCCTTGACTTTGATCCCTTCCAAAGCTTTGGCGAATAAACCGGGCCAGTAAGGTTCAACATCTACTCCAGCTGCTTTCAAAATGGTCGAAATTTTGTCTCCCTAATTATTAAATAATTTAATCATGAATCAGTGTTATAATGTATAATGAGATAAACAAAACACACATAATTCATTCAATATCAAGAATGATTTTCACTTCAATAGTACAAGAAATTAACAAGTAATATTGTACAAATGTAACTTTGAACTTATTTCATATTTATCCACTTATAATATGACTTTATTACCGTGATAGCGACATCATCATCTGCCAAAATGAGTGCGGCGTATACGCAGGCAAGTTCAGCGTTGCTAGCCATTATTTAAAAATTTGTAGAAAATTGAAAGGATGGGTATAACAAATAAAAATTTGACAATAAATGCAAGTCGCCAAAAGGCCTTAGCTCAAAAGAGAACAAGCACTTAAAATTTTAACTTTGTAAATCGGCTAGATTTTGAGCCCTTTCAGGTGCGCTTTCCACGACACTTTTCACTTCAACCACACTGAACGATTTGAAATTAGTTGCAAAATCACAAATGGCACAGAACAAGAACACGGTGTGCTCGCTCGTAATGTATGATGGCGTGGTAATACTTAACAACACAACACAAATTGCTTAAAGACATCCGACAAACTACAAATTTCATATGTATTGCACAATTATATTATGTATATCGCGTGTCCCATTAATACCATCTATACCAACCATCCCATCTACGATGACTGTAGGAGCTTATACATGGGCTAAACTTTTGTCTCTTAATTAGCTCTATATAGAGTACTATATAGAAATGTTTTACTCATGTTTCCTCATTATTTTTAATATTAATACTGGTAAAAGGTTACTTGTAGAATCACAATCAGGACAACTACATAAAATAAATCATCTGCTTCCATATTGTTGCAACTCAAAAGAGAGATAATTTAATTTTTATTAATGATATTTCGCCACACATTTATGGTAGCAACTGGGACTGAGACTCAAAATACTAGTGCTAGTGAATACTACTGAATAAAGAATACTACTAATGAATAAAGAATCATATTCAAAGTCGTGTAGGGGAGCAAACGCCAACCCCTCAAATTTCATAAAAGCCGCAAATAACTATAAGAAATTTTTTGAAGTAAAATGTCTTGATTTTTTTTAAATTTCTCAATTGTTCGTGCTAGCCGCGACCATAATATATAGACATTTTTGTACCTCATATTGCGATTTTGCCCTTCCGGAAATCGATTTTTGGATACAGTCTTCTCTTAAATCACACGATTATTATATCAGGGAAAAAAACTACCTTTTATTAAATCATATCAAGGCTAACTAGATGCCCTTGGTTTTGTGTGGGTAAACTACAGGCCCAACTTTTCCTTCGAATTCCCTGTATAAATGTGGGAGTTACTCGTCAGAGCGCGCTCTATTCAGGGAATGATTTCGACATAAAAGCTTATGAAACTATATAGCAATGAGAAAATTTTCTATTAAAAACGTTGAAATCATTGCCTTAACGTTGAAATTTTACTTTCTGTGATGTTAAGGTGAATTTACGACATTCAATGTATATATTTATCCTTATATTTACATTTCAATGCCTCTGATTCCTCGTAATGACATTTTATATGTAGAAAATATTCTCTACTCCATTCACAAACTCACACTCATGTGACGTAATGTGTCCTCTAATAGTGCGCCATTAACGAGTAACGCGGCTCCCGTATATTTGAATGAAAATTTGGGCCTGTAGTTTACCCACACAAAACCAAGGACAATCAAGGGCATCTAGTTAGCCTTGATCATAATATGCATTCCCAACTGTTAATTTCAGTTTCAGTATTTAGGAGCCGTGGCTATCTGCTGTAACAGCAAGTGGCATAAGAATAATGGTTTAGTACATCGGTCAAATTATTAGATTTAGCTGCTTTCTTAACTCTGTTGTAAGTGGCAATAAAATATGCAGTTTAGTATATTTAAATTGGACAATAACAATTTTTGCTTTCCGCACGACATAAGTTTTAGTCCCGCAATCGGATGTCGGATGCAAAACAACTAAATGTAATAATAGGGGATCGGCTAATTACCCAATGGCCAAAGACCTCTATTGCTATTCTGTGCCCAATGGCAATAAACACACTTACACGCATCGATCGGCATCGCCAGCATGAAAGAAGTGTGTGATACCATGCGCGACCACACAGGATTTATGTATTGCCAGAAATTTGCACTTTATTTTTGTCGCAAATAATAGCCTCACTCCAATACATTATAAATGGAACAAAGACAGCCCTAATTTAATACAACAATGCTACGCCATAAAGTATGAACTGCAATTTTTAGAAAAGTTTTTACAGGAAGCGTACCAGCAATTTATGTATTAAATATAATATAGCGACATTAACTATTTGTCGTTCCTCTTCATGTGATGAATGATCATTTACTCAATAAATGACTACAGGGATAGGTTTATTTCATAATAAGTACAACTTCGAGATTCCATGATATATATAGCTTGGTCCAAGAGCAACAGTTATATTAAATACAGAGTTTACTGGTTTAAGCTTAATTTAGGGCAATTATAAAGGTACACTACACCTTAAAGTTAAACAAACATTAATGCAATTCACTATATTGTGATATCATAATATTACATATGTACATAGAATAAAAAATTAATTCCACCGACCGTAACAATAGTAGGATTAATGCCAAATTGGACTCTTTTGATAAAAATAGTTAAGCAACCCATACACAAACAGTAAAATTACTATCTGTAACGTAACTCCAAGTGTATCCAATAGTACACAATCCTTTTGGGTGATGACTTCCTGGATAGGGCACAACTTTCTCCTGAAGCAGCCTACACCGCTTTTTACGTCTATTCTCCATTGGTTGCAAGTTGCGAAACTGTGTGTCAAAATTTGTAAAACTACGAGTGCTATAACTGAAAGCTTAACTTCAGTTACTACCCTCGAGAGGAACACAGATGCCACTATATTGAAAATGAAAAAGTAACATTAAATTGTCGAAAAAAACGCATAATACACTACTTTTTTGACTTCTGACTTGTAAGTAAAATAAGACAATTAAAAAATTAACAAAATGGTATCTTACAGGCTATATACGGCAGAATATGGCCTATCAAAGAATGAAGAGAAGTTAAAATAAGTCGAGATTTTGGGTTTAAAGGACGCATCCATCCAATCAGAAAATTAAAATGAGCCAAACCAAATGTCACCAAACCAACATATTTATGGATTCTGACGTAAGTTGGAACTTGAAAAGTACATTTCTTCAAAGCTTTAAAATCCACATCCGTGGTATTTGTTTCAACAATAGAGCAGTGCAATAGTTCAACAGGTTTTATAATACTAATCCAAATTAACCACATGAAGACAAAGGATAGAAGGATGTGACCCTGTAAAATATAAAATAACATTCATCTGTATATAATAATTAAAAATAAAAGTTCTGATATAACAGAAATACAACTCCGTTTAATTAGTTTAACCTTAACGTACCCACAGCCAACCCCTCATGTCAAAGCAACCGTAAGAGTCTGTATGTTTTCGTCCGCCCGTTTCTTTGTAATACCTCGCCAAAAATGTGCTGATTGAATTGACCACGAACCATGCTGCAATCATGTACTTCCCATGTGTAATTCGGTCGTACTGTAAAAATGACAAATCAATCAATATCACTAATTAACTCTAACTGTAATCAACTGACTAAAAATAAAATCTACAGTGAATAAAAAATCCGTTAATACCGCTATGAGATTGGCTGTTTTAATCCTCAAATTTTTCAAACCATTAAATTCATTAGGATCCACTCCTTGCGTTGCATTTACATTGTCACTTTCGGATTTTCTCCCTCTTACAAATAATCTTGACGTAGTGACCGTGACTGTGACTTCATTGGTGACGCAAAGTGCCGCCACACGTTGTTCAAAATCGGAAGTAAAATCACCAACAGGGTCATTTGAACATGAAGCCCATGATTTTGTCATTTTTTCAATATAATTTTGAGTAGTTCCCTCAAGAGCAATATTTGGCGTCACAGACTGTTGATTCGCATTCCTTGCCAGTGCTCTAGTTTCCTTACAAAGAAAAGGTCCAGGAGGGCATTCTAAGCTAGTTGGACTTTTCTTCGTCCCTTCCGCTATACAATCATCGAATTCCTTGTTGTATATAATTTTTCTTCGACTTTCAATCCTGACGTAAGACGACATAGAAATTCTAGTTGGACAAGTGGAACATGCTTCACATACAGGCGTACAAAGACTTTCTGGTTTCTGCTCGTTACAGGATATTTGATCTTTGCTCCATAAGACGTAATAAGGGGAAGGAAATCCGCCAACACCATCCACTTTGGTCAAAACATACGTGGGGCTCAACTCCAAAATGTAGTTTTTCGTACCCCCCTGTGCTATAACCACAGCAGCAAGCCTAGAACATTTTTGTCAAAATAAAAAAAAATCATCTTAAACAGCACGATGGGTTTATTTCAATTTAATTAAACTAACTCGTAATATTATGGTTAATATATGAAAATCATAAGGATCTAATAAAGCTTCATTATGATGGTCACAATATTATAATTGTTTTGAACTTGCATAAATTGAAATGCTGTCACTTCGTCGCACAACACATTGATGTATTCAAAACTAACGGCAACACTTCTTACTTCTGAACTTTCAGTTCTAGCCATATAAACATTTGGATGCTAAAAGATTAGAAAGGTAATCATGGTTAGATAATGAAAGGTATTCATCATACCGTTGTTTTATTATATGCAACAGTTCTTTAAGGTAAGGAGATGACAGTGGGGCTGGGATTCGGGGATTACCCGAAATGCAGATTTTGGCCTGTATAAGCAAGGACAGGCATACACGTCTGTGTCTTCACTTTCAAATGACTTGCCAACATCATCATCTTGACATTTCACATCTACATCAAAAATGAAGTCCCAACGTAAATATATATGGTTCAAAAGGTCTCATGCATACACACAGAGTATACATAAATCAAATCTAGAATAAACATAATAAAAAATTAAAGCCAAACCCAGTCTGAATTGCCCAAAAGGAAGTCCCAACGGACTACTGACAGGCTGAACAATGACTGCGGCCAAAGCTAAGTCAACCGACTTGGGCGTTATTGTTAAACGTAGCCACTGTTTCATATTTCGAACCGCTGGATCAGGAACAGTAATACGATTTATATTGAACTCAAACTGTACAAAAATACACAACGAGAAAAGAATGGTGACCGAGAGGAGCAATTTACCAAGTAAATAGTTCATAATTTGCCATTAGAATTTACGATCAGTTACTAAGTTTTTCAACTTTGAATTTAAACATGATTTTGGACATAATATAACATTGAACAGTACATAATTATTTATATACATGCATATTATACCTATATACATACTACTATTAGAACATTAGACAAAACACCCGACCCGTTCTCCGAACGATGAACGAGGAATTTTATTTGAAATACTTAAAAAAGCTAACTCATTAAGTATCTCCGAGTCCGACACTGCGACACTCTTCAATACTTTATAAAAAAGGATGCTTATATTCAAGGCTGTTACCAAAAACGTGCCATAAATCGCAAAACTTGTTGCGCTAGGGGCGAATCATTTATAACATTTTGACCTTGACCTTGATGCCCCTCCCGAAAAAAATCTGGATATGACCTTGTTTGTATTACTCAGAAGTTGTGTGTATAGTGTATAGTACGTTTATAGTCCTTTTAGGTAAACTCTAGACATGTTTTATTTTATAAATATAACCGTTCGGTGACTAACCGATTGTGCTATCGGAATGTTGTCTTTTTGGGTATTTGCCGTGTCAATATGTTGAAGTAGATTAGACATACTCGTTCTAAAATTCTCTGGTAATTCGTTGACGTCGGTTCTAATGCACAAGGGAAATCGACGAGCTTGATTAAGGTTGTCATAAAACTTCGTTTTCAAAGAATTCACAATAGTTGCAATCGCATCAGAGTCACCACATATTGATGCTTGCGCTGTGCTGGATTTGAAAAATAAAATTACAGTCCATGTAATGAACAGTAATACAAGTTTGTCCATTATTTTCATCCCTAAATAAATCAAAATGATCATTAGTACCCCTGAACATTTCAATTGCTTAAAAGATAATTCAAATAATTCATAATAATTTATAAACCCATTTAAGGTGACACTGCACACTACATGACTTTTTTGCAGATTAAAAGATTTCTCCGGATTGAAGAATAAATTCAAAATTCGGGCTGTTTACTTTTGTAGCTAGATAATTGCTCTTTCATAATGTGGTTATAGTTTATCGAAAAAGTGAAAACTGTAAGCTGAATCCTAATTTTTTTGGATTCAGCTTACAATTTTCACTTTTTCGAAAAACTATAAGTAAACACATTATAAAAGAGCAATTATCTAGCTACAAAAGTAAATAGCCCGAATTTTGAATTTATTCTCCAATACGGAGAAATCACTGATTTACCAAAATCATTTATTATAGTAAACAAAGTTGTATCTTGAACCCGAAACCTACACAAGAAGATATCCGAAATGCATTAGTTTATAATAAAATCGTGTATGACTTAGCTATAGTGGTTATAGACAATCGAGAGGATCGAGAAATACTTAATGTGGCCACAGCCTTAGAATGTGACTACGACTCGACGGACGGCAGGACGGAACTAAAATATAAGACTGGAAAATTAAATAAAAAATGTGAAAACATGGAGTTATTGCTCTAGTAATAGTAACATCTAGGGTTCATCCAACATTATTATTATACTAGCCGTGTAACAGACCCAAGTCTTCCAGAAAAATAGTGTAAATTGAATTGAATTTATTTCATCAGGAGATCAGATTAGTACAGCAAATGTTTAACTAGGCTTAAGGGGCTTCACAATCAGACCCAACTACGCTTATTATAGTGTTATGCTTACAGAGTTAGAATTTTGGAGATATAACAGAAAACTTAACACTTTAAAACTTATGTAACTATTTGTAAACCAGATTATTATTTTGTCACTTTCGTAATTATATTTAAATAAAATTTGTTATAAGTACATCACAAACTTGGTGTTGAAATTAACTGTAGTGTAGGTAAGTAAAAACTTTATTATTATAATAGGTAATACTTGATTATGAATAATTAATTAATAATAATAAACAAACTACTAAAAAATGTGTCGGTAAAATCATTCACATTCATGAGTGCGTGTGGATAATATCAAACCACGACGAAGGTCGCTGCTCTAATTCCATGAAACTGGATACCAATGAAGCTTATTTTGCCTTAGTGACTTGGAAGCTTAAGTACCTTTGTCCGCCCAACCCTACAGATACACTGGTCTCAATAACAAAATGGTAGGGGCCCAACAGTTAGGGTCATGAAATTTCACAACAAAACTCTTGACTATATATCCGATTTAATCTGATAAAATTGCGACAGCGTTTTTTCGTTAAAGCTTCCTATGTTCCTCTAAAGTTAGGTCTTTTCCCTACTCAAATACATA
>JAQFYB010007750.1:0-10479 GCA_034694085.1 Pogonognathellus longicornis
TTAATTTGAGGATGGAAATGTTCATAAGGATTAAAACTTCATTTCAAGTTTGAGATAATTGCAGATGGAAACTCTTATCCATCGCACTGGGAAATAAGAAATATTATGCAAACGAAAAATGATTACTGTCAAAAGTTTAGAACAGAATCTGATTATACCATTTAGTGGCATGGGTTCGAATTTGGGATGAATGCATCCATTTAATGCCATTTATGACATTATGCAAAAACAGGTTGTCTCTACCAGTACAATATGGTCTATGAATAACAGAATCAGTTTGCCCTACTCACGTTATTGTCCCTACTTCGAATTCCCCAAAAGCTTCTTAACTCGATTGTGACAAAAAAAATTTTTTTACAAGGTCGAGGTACTTTATTCGAAACAAGCTACCGATTGGGATAATTCTTCCTATTTTTCACATTTTTAGAATTAAAACCTTACGAGTTATGATTTTTCAAATAAAATGAGTTACGAGCGTGCATTGAGTAGGGGCAATCAGAAAGTCCAATTAAGAAAATCTGCTATAGTATTAAGAGTTGGAGCTATCTGAGCGCCTCTGTGAAGCACATAGTATTCATACAATTTCTGTTAATATACCAAAAAAGTTGAAGGATTTTATTAGAATATCAATTGCAATGGAATTATGGCAAGAGTCTGGCAATATTGATTTTCTCTAATTAGTTGTAAGGCATGCCGGTACTTTTAGTTGTATCAATACCAAAATATACGTCATGAGGAAGCTGAGTGTCTGTAAAAATATTTTAATAACATTATAAAAACTCATGTTCGCTTTTTAGAAATATAAAATGAAATAGTTGAAGTATGCACGTCGTACAAATAACCGATAACTTACAGTGCCAATAAACCCGCATGAAACCGTGAAAAAGCTTCCAGCTTTCAATCCGAAGTTGGTTATAGTGGCTTGCATCAAAATGGATTGTAATATTTGGTTTTTATCTGCATCCCATTTTTCAAAAGTTGCATCTTCCAACAATTGGTTAGCCAAAATTTGGTGAAAATATTCAATCTGTACCATGATTTAGAAAATAATGAAAAATCAAACTAAATATTGATATTAGTATATTATTAGTGATTAAATTGTTAAATTAATTAATATATCATAATGTATATAATGATTTACCCGTTGAGCACATTTCAGTGCCACAACGTAGGTTGGATACCAATATAGTCTTGAAATAACAGGAATTATTCGCCAGAGAATTTTGACGCTGCCATCGATAGCTATAAATATGTCAGTTGGTGTTGTCAACATTGACACCAAACAGTCGAAATACATAATCAATTGCTTCGTTGATTTCAGCAATCCAATATTTGCAATTTCGAAATGTTCTTGCAATAACAAGGTGGTTGGGATAGGACTCATTTTCAAAGAGTGATTTCAGATGACCAAGTACTTCGTAAATAGCATACGCACCGCAGAGACATAATATCGTTGGGAAACCGTACATAATGCACTTGAAGTAAGTCAGAATATCTGTAATTACTGAAAGAGCTACAAGATTTGGGCCGATATCACCTTCATAGTCATTCGATTTTTCCGTTTGAGAATATAAATAAAGATTTGCGCCAACACGGGATCCGAGCGATAGATTCCTATTCGCCAAATCAGCATAAACGTAGAGAAATCTGATACTTCTGTCAAGGTATGTCAATGCGATTGCCGCATACGTTATCAAAATATTCTGTAAATAATTCACAAATTAACAAAAATAAAACAATTATTTTATATTAGCTTCACACAGCAGAAAGATATTTACCAGTACGGTTCAATCACCTTTGTATTTTGATGTGAACCGCTGGGGTATGTTGCAACTAAATTTACAATTTTCAAGAATTGCTGCTTCTTTGTCCAGCCAGCACAGTAAAATGCCGAAAACAGAAAAACGTCGCACAGGTGTATAAATAAACCATATACGTTGGCTGGATTTGTTTGTAAATTGAGGGACAGATATTTGCTGAGACGGAGTACTGTTATAAATATGGTACTCATTTGCACAAATACGCAGCCAATCTGTAAGAAAATAAAATTATCGTTAGACGAACAATTTTTGCTACTTTTTGTACTTTCACAGCACAAATTGACAATTTTGTATTAGTTGAAAAACATTTTCTTACAATATAAAATAGATGCAATAAATGCTTTATACCTTTTGAAAGCGATGCTCTTGCACTTGAAATTTGTTTTTATCATCTTCCTGGTTCAATTTGAAAGGTATCAAGCAGGTGTAATAGCACACATTTACGTATGTAGAAAGCACTCTTGGGAAATTGTAGCATTTGATTGCTTTAATTTCTGTAGCAGCCCAAATTTTGCATTTTTGTGCAACAACAGATTCTACACTAAAAGATCGAATTTTACTTGGTGTCATTTATGAGCTCAATTCTTGCAACATTGCCAACATTAAAAAAGGCTTATTAAATGTTGTTGAATTTAATTGTGCAAATGGAACCTTTTTAATTAACTAATTGTTAGTTAGTATGCTTAAGATTATTTTCTGGAACTCAATAAAATAACCCATGCACCAACTGATACTCCCGCAGAATGCTATTTTTACAAGTCTCAAGTTTTGCTATTTGGATTTGATCACCATAACTTCGATTCAATGCATAACTTTATTGTAATACTCTAATCCAGCACAAGACACCTGGTCCCCCCCATGGAACACGCTACTTATACTTATGTTGAATAAATTATTAAAGCCTAGTTAGCACGTGCCATTTTTTGTTATTGTTAGCTTCCGCTATAAATCATTTGCATATTTTTCTTGTATTTATGTTCAACAAATTGGTTAGTCATAACAAACTACACCTTTAACTAACTACACCATATTACCTTTAAAAATACAGCTTATGATGAAAACTGACATTGAAATTGAATGTGTTTACTTCTGTAACAATACTTCTTTGTGCAATGTGTGAATACGTGCCTGGCACTACAAATAAGTTGTTTTATCAATAACGTACAGAGGCTAAACTACGATGGTGCTAGGTGGTGCGTTGACCCAGGGCCCGCAGGTCATAGGGGCCCCCTAAAGAAGAATATTTATTAAAAAAAGATTATTTCGCCCGAATCTGCAAAAATATAGTAAAAAATTTTGCGCTACGCGCGAATTTGACGAAAATTACATTGTTTTTGACTCCCTAATTTAAAATTTATAGTTACGCCAGTGAATGAATGGTGACATAAAATACGGGAACAAACAATCTAAACAATCTTCATAGTGAAGGGCCCACTGAAGCCGAAAATGATGATTGTTAACCAGGGCCCCCTGAAGCCAGGATAGCCACTGATAACGTAGCATTGCAGTTTGTTATGCTTTTGCTAATGCCGTGGAAGAAAAAACATGTGCGAATAAGAGAATATAATGTTTGTTGCTGCTCATTCTGAATTTTGTAAGTTCAAGGAATACGAAAATAGAAACTTTCAAAAAAATACCATGATTCAAAAGAAGTGTTTTTAAAATTGGACATTGTTATGCGATTGGAAGCTTTGTGCCTACAATAATAAACCGAAAATATCATTGATGTCACTGTCACTGATTATCTTCTAGTTTATAATATTGCAATTCATTCCTCCTTGTGTGTCCGTCCTGTCCGTCCATCCGTCCAACCGATTAAATAGCGTTTGTTTGGCAGAAAATGAAAGAACAATGAAGGAACAAAATGCAACAACAATTGATTTTAATTGCTCTGTAAGAGATTCTTTTCCTTTGATTCATATACCAATATGCTAGGCTGAGGACATTGAACAGTATAATACATACTAAGCGCAGACATTAGTTAGTGTTGGTTTAGAATCAATTGGTCTCTGTCAATGAGAGTTTGCCATAAGAGCATTCCACATTCCCGTGCTAAGTACGGGGTAGTTACCCGAGCAACATTTTTCCGTTCCATAAACGTGTACTATACGTTCCACCAGTACCTTTGCAAGCGTATTTTAACGTGATCTATAAAGTCACAGAACGTACTATGCACGAACGTTTGTCGCGGGTTGGCAGGTCCACAACTCGCTCTGTGGACGTGTGAAAGTAATTTATTCGTACCGTTCTCAAGAGTACCATAGACGTACGACATAATACTGCAGCTGTAAAATACTATTCTAGTACGGATATTGAACGTATTATGCACCAATTTAGAACGTTTAAAAACCTATTTACTATGAGCGCGTAAATTAAATAATGTTTACAAAATAGCTAGGGTTAACTACAAATACATAATTAAAATTTTATTCAATCTATAAATATATTTTAAACATTAAATCAGGTACAAGTTGTATTGATATTTTAGACATAAATCGACGAATAAGCTAATTACCACTAAGCTGTATCGTTCTCAGTCAATGGATTTAATCTGAAATACAGAATTAAAACATTAAAAATTATTGATGTATACCTTACATATTTGTGTTATTATGATATTGTATTTACCGTTTTAATTTTGAAGGAGCCTTTTTCAACCACTCTTTGATGCTTTCCTCGATTTCTTTATTCGTCGCTCCCACAAGCCTAGTATTTTGTTTGACTGATACTGAAACAAAAATTTTACTATTAATAGTTATCATATTAAGGTCACAGGTCTCATTTTTTTAATATTGAAACAAGAATTACCGCAAACAATCTGCTTCAATAAACAAGTTGAAAACGATTTCTTTCCATTTCTCCCAGCCCAGTTACAATTGCTGGCCAATTCATTTGTAAATAAAGTGGACAGCATTCTGTTTGTATTTTCTCGAATAGTTTGACCAACCAATGTAGAAAGCTGCCGCACCTACACTAACAAAGAATAAAACTGATTAAATGATTAACGTAACTTATATAATGGTACCCTAATTTTAATGATTGCCCTAGCCAAGGAAGTAATAATTTTTATTTTACTAACCAAACTTGATTTCATCAATGGATCATTGAGTAAATTCATCTCAAACTGCTTCCAATCTTCATCGATACCAAAAGGTAAATTGCTGCCAAAATTATACAGTAGTTCATCTTCATTGGATGGTTTGTTCTTTTCAAGGAGTACATTTAAAATAGAAACAACGTTGTCCATTTTTGCATTAAGTAAGGATACATTCCATATCATTGTTTCTTCAAAACCTAAAACATATTATTATTAATGCAAACAAGTTTTTAAATGTTTGTATTTTCTCATTTTGATATTACCTTTTTTATAACCAGTAATAATATTGCTAGGAGAAATTACTGGTGATATTGTTGGCGTTACTATGGCTCTTTGACCCATAGCCCCCGAATCTACAAACCATTTCAATTATAAAGACGATTTGCAATTTGCTTAAAATATTTTATAATATTTTTAATATAAATTAATCATCCAAATAATAAACTACCGGGTAATTTTGGACTCATATTACAATTTTCTTCGGCATTCAAACAACCAGTTTGTGAAACCGTATGGGATGGAATATTTAGACTTATAGGAAGATCATCCTGGTTATCAAAATTGGGTTTGTCAAATGTCCACACTAAACTTCTCCAATTGCTTGTCTCCTTAAAACAATCAATTTTTTGATAGTAAACGTAAGACTCGTAAATGTATGTAATGTTCATGCTATACAATTCAGGGAATTCTAAAACTCAATTAATATTATTTACATTTAATTCGGATGCAGCAAAGAAGGGAGGTCTAGGACATGGTCTCTTGTCTTTTATTGAGTTTCCCCCTTCATCAGAATTTTCTGGCGAGGATAAGCGAGATCTAGCAGCTACTGTCCGTTTACGTAATCTTCCAATTTCTTTGTCACTGTTTAGACTTTTTCAACATCTTGACTGCAGTATTATAGTCATCTGTAATATGTTACGAAGGAATTATTTATTATGTGTATAATCGTTAACTGATGTTTTATTTTAAATATATTAAAATGAAATATGGAAGGCAGAAATATATAATATTACCTGTTTCGCCTTTAATAGTCATGGGGTATATGGTCCAAGTTGTGAAATTAGGAGTCTCACTTTTCAATAAAGCTTTTTTCAGTTTTAGATTATTTTTTCCGTAGGGTGGCCAATAGCATTCGCCATCATTCATCACCCATAATCGGTGAATAATAGCAACAGTCGGTTTGTTGAGTCCCGAATCCGGAAATTCAGCTATGCAGAACTTCATCTCTCAATCTGTTCGCAGTGGTTCAAAGGAAAAGATACCCAAATATTATTTGCTAAAGGTGCATTTTTTGTACTCTAATGAAATAGGGTAAATCTCTACAAGGCTGTAAATATCTGCACATTTAAAGATGTGTAAAAGGGTTGAACTCGATGGCACTTTATAATACGCGGTTAGTGACAAATATTTCTGAGCACAAATATTCTGTTCTCCATTAGAAATTAAAAATGATGTGACTTTTACAATACTGCCGTCTACGCAATGGTTATTTCAACAAGACGTTGTAAGAATGAAATCTGTGAATACTGCTAATTGGTATGATTCATTGCCGTCCCCGTCAATTGGGCTGGATATCTTTCGTTGGAATCGAATAGCTTAAGCAAACTGTTCATTGATCTGTGTGTTATGTTATAACAACTAGCCCACTTCCCCAATTCATTATGGAAATTTGAATTTCTATTACCACTTTCATCAGATTGTAATAATTGATTCGACAGACAAAAAGTATTCTGAACACACTTTGAATTATTTTGTAAAATTTGATTATTTGAATGTTCACTTACGTCAACCACTGATGTTTTGATGTCAGGAATTGTGTTGCGTCCAGATTCTTGTATTGTTTGCAACCCAATTAGTAATTTTTGCGAATTTTGAAAATGGGAATTAACTTCTCTTTGAAATGGCTTTCTATTCATTCTGTTTATTAATAATGTATTTAATTTCAAAACTTGGAGCGTAAACATGTCAATTTCAATCCTGCGAAGAAACAGGTACGCATTTAGTACGAGTTGTGCACGTACTATTTGTACCAATACTGTACGTCTGATTTTACACGGCTATGCAACGAAAATAGAACGATCCCAATGGCTTTCGTGGTTGTTCGTTTATGATGTACGTTACATACACGTACATGGTACTGTCGTTTTTCACAAGTACGTTAAAAACGCTTTATGTACCATTATGGTACTTATGAGAAGGCAAAATTGTTATTCGGGAAGGTTATTGTGTTACTTTATCTTCAGCAAGTGAGGTGCATTCGAGTATAAGGGTTCAAACGCAATCGTATAACATTTTATTCGTGTTAAAAGTGTTTTACAATTGGAAGTAGCTATTCATTTGTCGTCTGTATCGTTTCGTGTGTATTATTATCAATCTGCTTTCCTCTCTATACATATTCCTATTAGTAGGTGCATGTTTTACAAAAGTCAAAAGATTGGTAAAACTCGGGTTGTGATAGCTTTGATTATATGATTATAGATATGTTTTGGTGCATTAACTTTTTAACGTAAATTTTAACTTTATGATATGAACTAAAACAATTATTTAATGTAAAGTGTAAAGCTTTATTTAGTCAAGAATTTTACTATAGAGCCTAGTGAATAAACTCAACTCTTTCGCCAAATTCCCGGTACTGGATATGGTAGTACCGGGCGGGACTCGGTGATCGGTATACTTGGGAATCCATGGTACTGAAATTCCCGGTTTGCTCAACCTAGGTGTGTAAGTTTGCAAGTGTCTTTCCTGAGTAATTCACAGAATTAACACAAATCTTCATTTTACGTAACTCATGTGTTTTTTTATTTTATACCAAGTGTCAATAGTCAATGTCTCAATCCACTAACTCCATCACAAGTCTTTGCTGATAATTCAATTAATCACAAATATATACGATTCTATTCTAAAAAATTTACTTTATGTATCAAATGATCAGTTCATAATCTAACGAAATAATTACAATTAAAAGTCGTGTTTATTTAGGCATATCTACTAATTTTACTCTACTAAGTAAAATGATATAGGTTATTTAGATTGAGACGTTGAGACTTTGCATTAGTAATAAGTAGTTAGCAAAGTATCTACTTAAGTTGTTTTCAAATCTACCTACTCGCATGTAACATTTTTAACAAGCCTTTCAAATAAAGAAGAGGGCCTAACTAAAGTAAGATAGAGTAGGTGTATTTTAGAGCTCGGCAGGTGATGAATCTCCAAGAATTTAATACAATACATACGGTTGAGGGCTGACCTGTATTAGTGTCGCCAAGTCGAAAGAACGGTGCTCTATAGTGTACACAAGCTCCAAAGTCTCAAAGCTTTAGTGTACACTAAGCTGTAACGCACGATAATCTCAGCAAGCTAACACTAAAGGAAATTAGTTTAATTGATTATGATTAATTGTGAACTATGGAGTATTATGTATATTAATATTGCCTTTAAGTGCATTTCCGCCTGTCAAAACTATAAGCAGGCACGTATCTAGAGGGGGTGCACAGGGTGCACGTGAGAGTATTATTAGCATGGCATAAATTTAGTGTGACAACATAGAGAATTTTTCTAGAAGCATAAATAGGTTGAATGAAACACGGTATAATATACATACAAATTGTATATACGTCTTACCAACATGTTTGTTAAAAAAATTTTATACAAGGACAACATTATTGTTGTGAGTGACAGAGTGGAAAATTTTATGCAGTCTGTTTAATTTAAAGTGCAAGGTGGAGCAACACAATAAGTACAAATAGTAGTGACCGAGGCTTTTATTATCAATGTTGTCTGCAGCAGAATGCATAAACTCATCTTGATAATTTAACTGTGCGAATATAATTTTTGGAAGTTTAGCTCGAACGATATCAGCAACTCAAGTTTAAATCAATTCCACGTTTTAAAAATTCATCATTTCGTTTGGAAATAATAAAAATATATTCAACGCTGTGCTTTTAAATACATATATATACAAAACCCCATTTATATTATATTGGGCACACATTCAGACAGAGAGTATTTCAAAAAAATCACAATTATGAAAGGAACAGAATTGAAGGTTCTTATCCTTTTCTTAGCAATGATAATTTTGATAGAGAAAAGCCTTGTTAGTTCAAATACTGTTATTACGTATATTTTCACCGATAAAATTCCAGGACGAGCAAGAAAAGCCGGAGGAACACGCAAGATTCCCGATAACACTGAATCTGAAATTTCTGGACAGCTTAATAATCAATGGGAAGTTTCTACTAATACAAGTAATTGTTTTTTATGTCACGATTCTTTCACCTAATAAAATATTTTCTTTTCGAAATGTTACTGGATTCTATTTGGGCTTTTCATTCTTGCAGCCCACCAATAGTGTTAATAATACTACCCAATGATGTGTGTGAATAGCAATTATGACCACATAGGTTATTAGCTTTTTGTTACTATTAAAAAGAGGAGAAAATTTATGATTTTTTTAAAAAAACAAAAAAATTACGTCTGCGGGAAGTATTTTTAAAAATTCAGCGAAAATTTTAATTGTAAACAAACCTTGCATTATTACTTCACACAGCTTATACTTGAATATTAACCCTTTGCCGTCTGGACCCCTATCTCACAAGACAGGATATTTCAAATGCATTCAATATTATTTATTACAAACTACATTGCTTACAGATCAGCCAAGTGTTTGTCGTTTTAATATTTAGGGCCATCCATACTCGACGTAGGCATAATTTCCGAACAATATAAAACAGTTAAACAACGAAAAAAATTGATTGCGATACTTATAAATGTTCTGAATTTATTAAAATTATTACAATTTATTAAAATTATTACAATTTATTGCGGTATCATTTTTAAAATTTTTGATACTATTTGAATTTTCGGGTAAACGTAGCTCATCTAGAGTGGTACCATATTATTTGTATTGAGTTCAGCACACTTAGTGGTACAAAAATTGTTATTTTCAAAATCTTTGGTGCTATTTGAAATTTTTAGTCACTTTTGAGTATTATTTGGTAACACAAAATGACTCCGTAATAAAAATTTTATTGAATTCCGCACATTAAATAGTTCCAAAATATTAATCTTCAAAATGTTTGATGTTATTTACTTAAAGTGGTACCGTAATGAATTTTAATTATTTTTTTTGGATTCAACATACAAAAGTGTTATTATAAAAATTCTTGGTGCTGTTTCATATTTTTGATGTTTATTAATCGGAAATTGTGTCAACGTTGAAGAATTAGTGTCCCGCATTTAATAATAAATCACCAACAGTTTCAGCTTCACCTTGACTCTGATTTCTTACGTGTGAATTTATTCACATATGGTTGCTAACCTCGGATACTATTATTTCCCTGCATTCCGCTGCATAAGGGTAGTAGTATAAGGGTCGAGGTATCTTTGAAGATTGGTTAACGCCCCCTTTCCAAAATGGAGGGCTCTGATTGGCTGAGAGCCGGCCAGCCTCCTGAATCCAGGTCTCTGATTGGCTGGGGGGCCTTCCCTGGGACCTGTCAATACGCTCTAAGGTGGGATATAGGGTGTAAAGAGCCTGGATATAATCTAAAGGGTTATTTTGAGCCA
>JAQFYB010007751.1:0-10479 GCA_034694085.1 Pogonognathellus longicornis
AAGGCTATAACCATCCCATCCCATCCTCCCCATCCAAAAGGCTATAACCATCCCATCCTCCCCATCCAAAAGGCTATAAACATCCCATCCTCCCCATCCAAAAGGCTATAACCATCCCATCCTCCCCATCCAAATTTGCATTTCTAGTTTTGTAGACGTTTTAGAAAAAGCGCAAATTGAAAATTTTGAAATGTTTCACTAATCTTTGAATTCAGCATCTAATACAACCTGTAATTTGCCGGGTTCACCCTAGAATTCAACTTTAATTTTCATGATCCGATTAGCTTATTTTGCCTCAATTTGCTCAATGTCACGGGGTATATAGTCTGTCGAGGTTCTAATTTGGATTTTCATCAATACCATCAAGTCCAGGCACCGCTTACTAGCTAACCATAGATGTTCGCGTACCGATAAGGGAGATATGGTCTTTCCCGCTATTCTCAGCACACGCCTGGACTTTGTACTTGCTGACTCGTACCTTCCTTCCCTCACTTACACGTCACGACTATTTCACATGACTATCCAAATCTACCCTACTACTTATACAATATATGTACATCACAGTCACACTACATACTAATTTTACAATGATCATTATGAATAAAACTTAAATGAACACCCGACCAGCATACAGGCATTTCACAAACCCCTAAGCTTTGTTGTCAGTTTTGTTTACATTTTTTAAAAAGCGTGAATGGAATTTTTTAATTTTTTCCCTATTTTTTTCAAATTCAACACCCAAAACTGCCCAAAAATACATTTTGTTGCGAGTTTTATTGATATATTTTAAAAACCGCCAATTGACATTTTTGAAATTTTGTCACTATTTTTTCGAAGTCAGCACCTAAAACTACACCTAAACACATTTTGTTGGGAATTTTTTTGGCATTTTTAACGAAGCACAAACTGGAGATTTGATACTGTTTCCCCAATTTTTTAGCTTAAAAGTACGATTAGATGACAGAACAATACATATTCTAACCACGCTATCAACTGACCACAGTTGTTTCCCTCTTTCCATTCCATTCCTTTGAAATAATGTTTTAAACAAATCACTCATAATGCCAACTGTGAAATATAGAGTTTTGTCTGGCTATACTTTTTAACACCCACGGCTATGAGAACTGACGCAATTTATGAAAAAATGGAACATTTTATGAAAGACGGAAACATTTTATGACAGATGGAAACATTTTATGACAGATGGAAACATTTTATGACAGATGGAAAACCGCATTTAATTTAACTTTCAAATTTAGCTTTTCTACAAGACGATAAAGGAGGATAAATTTAGAAAAACACCGTGTATTATCGATTCGCATGTGTATAGCTACTAGAGAGGTAATAACTGAAACTGAACGTTTTTTTTTGGTTTTAGTTCTTGATGTTTGATATCATTTCGGTTTGGTTTCTATTCAAATTTTAAAACTGATTTGCTTAAAAACCATTTTTATAGTTATTGGAACTGCCTCTCCAAAGCCAGTAAGATATTGTTTTTGAAGACTTCTTACATCAATGCAGTATTGTCGTAAGTATTCAATTGCTATAAATAGTGATATGATATTGGCTTTTGTTTTTTGATTGTTTCTTTCTTTTTTCGGTTTGGTTTTTGTTTCTATGTTTTCATTTACGGTTTGGTTCAAAATAATAATATTATTTGGATTTTGGTTGGTCAAAATTTTTGCTCGATTCGGTACCAAAATACAGAATATATTTACGTCCCTACTGCATATAAACTAAGATGAGTAATATGCACGGTCTTAAATTATTTATTAGATTAGACAGACTGTTGGAAGGAAATGTACATTTTACTTATATCGCATAGTAAATACCAGTAGCAACTTTAAAATGATATAGAATTATGGAGCAATGAGGTAATTGCAAAACCGATTTCATAAGTTAGTTCTCCAAGGATAATTTTATGCTATGGTATATTTGATATTTATCTAGCATTGTAACCACTGGAGTAATACTCAAAAATGTTTACTGGTTGTTTCTATCCCAAATTAGCTTTTCTAATTTATATTAGAAAATAAAGAAATTTAAACCTCATTTTCACAGATTTTTCCCACACACAAAAATGTTATTTTGATGTGGTATGACAAATAATCGCAAACCTGGTTGGTTGTTTCGACCCAAATTACTTCAAATTTTCATTAGATAATAAGGACATTTATAACTAATTTTGGCAGATTTCCCTTCCACCCCCCACCCCCCCTAGCACACCAAATTCCAGCTACGTCTATGTAATAGATAAGAACGAAACTTGGCAGTACGTATTTTATACAATTTTAACCATATTTGAAATAATTGGTACCATTAAAACTCTCAATATTAGTGTCGTTAGGTTGATAGATCACGGCTGTATCCCGAAATCGATTTTGTAGGGATGGGTAAAATCCAAACACGAAGTATATATGTGACAATAATTGATAATCGTGCGATGCCCGAAAAAATTTGGTCAAAATCGACATAAAATGCATGATATAGGCGCATAGCTATAAAAAGACATTATTTTACCAAAACAGTACACATAAAATCGTAATATTGTTAAACGCGATCTAGGTATTTTATGTTCTTTTTACGAAAAGCTTAAAATTTCTCACGCTTCGCGCGAATATGGCCACAAACCCAGGAAGACACATCGGGTGTTTTACGCACGGGATATACGTGGGCAAATTGAATGGAAAAACAAAAACTAATTTTTAAGGTTTAAAATTACTGCAGAAATTCGTTTCACTTTCCGACTGTTATTGTGGGAAATCAGTGGGAAATGGCAGAAAATTTACTAAGTAATTCGCACGGGAAAAAATGCAGAACCCACCCTTATCCCGCAGTTTTTTCAATTCCCATGCGGGCCCCACGCGAAATAGCCTGCCATTGCCCATGTGGGAATAGCAAGGGAAATGTTTTCCTGGGAATATACATCATGTTTTGCGTTCGCCCTCTCGTAACCAAATCCTGGCTACAAATATATTATATGTGTCCGATAGAACTGAATTAGTCATGATGTTGTATAAAATTCCGTGATAGGGGCAAAATTGTAGTATTCGGGCTTTGGAAGGAGTTTGACTTGATCTAAGGTATAATCAAAAGCATTAAACGAGTAAACGCCAATAAGTTGGTAAAAAGTGAAAGTGCCACAGCCAGATTCCAAATGTTAATACTCGTTGATTTATTAAATTATTTTACATATGATTAGGAAATAGACCTATTCCCACTGGTGCAAGTATAACTGGAGAAGATGAAGGACATAATATTATGTCCATTAATATTACCAAATGCAATACTCGTCATATTAATTACGAACCATAGTGCAACAATTTGATAATTAAATTGAAGAAGATGTAGGCATTGTGACTATATACAGGCACGTAACTAGGATCGTAATCTGGGGGGTGCACAAAAAGTTTTTTTACAGAAATTATTCAATGATAGAGTAAAATTCGAATATCAGGTACAATTGAGTGCATACAGCGCTTTGAATTAGGTTCAAACCAACTGAAACGCATCAAAATCGCGCTTAGCTCGATCTTTTTTCCAAATTTTTGAAATTTTATGGTAAAATACGCTATTTTTGCGATAGCAAACACATTTTGGGGGGTGCACGTGCACCCCCTCTAGATACGTGCCTGACTATATAGGTACA
Organism: Pogonognathellus longicornis; assembly: GCA_034694085.1. Lineage (NCBI taxonomy): Eukaryota > Metazoa > Arthropoda > Collembola > Entomobryomorpha > Tomoceridae > Pogonognathellus > Pogonognathellus longicornis. The sequence goes on from JAQFYB010007751.1 coordinate 3,650, forward strand.
TTTTGTATTTATATGGCTGTTTTTATATAAGAATAATGGTTGTAATTATTTTCACTATTACTATATTTTCATTATTTTTATTGTATCATTCGGATTTATACATTTAAATATATTGAAGGATAATGATGCGTTTTATGCTAATAAGAATTGAATGGGCAATTTATTTAGCTGGCAACTAATAACTTTTAGTAAGAACATACACGGTTTGTTAGTACAAATTTTCTCATTACCTTTCACAAGTTATTATTATTACAGTGAACAACTCGACTCTTACATTATAAACTCTTACTTATAGTTATCTAACTGGATATTTTCTAGTTAGATACTATTATGACTCTTTTTAATGGTACATTAGAACTACTATTGCATTTAATATTATGCAATATTGAAAAGTCGTGGTCTATGTATTTCTGCTTGTATGTGTGTGAATGATGTTGCGTATGTTTGATGATTGGGAAATGTGAGACTAGCAGTACGTAAGCAGGGGAATAAAGCGTATGTAGAAGTGTGTAGCGAGTTGTGCTTAAAATGTAGTGTGTTTATTCGGCAAAGTCTGGAATAGGAATCACGTTTAGTACAGAAATAATCTTGTTTTTATACCTTTTGGGAGAGTAGATAAAGTAGGTCATTGTGCACAGTATTTAAAAACATGTCATGAATAATTGTAATCTTTTTTAGTCTTAAAAAGTGTATTGAAAACAATGTCAAAAGATTAGTGTTGTGTATTTTTAATTAGTTAGAACACAGAAAAGGACGAACGAAATGCGTTCGGAGTTAGTTAGTAAACAATGCATCGGATTAGTTGACATTTAGCTACTAATTATAATATTCTTACATTGGGGATTAAACAATCCAACTACTGAGGATTAGCATTAAATATTAAAATCACATAGCTTGAATGTTAAAGTGAGTCATAATGTAAAAAATACTGTTCGTAGAACGAACAAATATATTATAATCAATCATGTTTTTTATAATATCGTACGCTAACGTTTAGTGTTAATAATTATTGGAAATGAGTGTTTTCTTTCATTGCCCCTTAAAAAGGGTAAGCCATGTGTGCAAAAGTTAGTATATAGATAGTGACCCTTCCGTTGAGAACGTTGTGGTTGTAAGAAAAGAGAAAAATTGAATGCCCTGGACAATGGCTGCCAGGGTAGTATCTACAGATAAAGGAAAATTCAGCAAAGCATCATTTGAATTTCTTAATTAAATGCAAACTATTAATAATCTGCATATACATATGCATCGAGTTGTGAGGGCGCAAATATCAAACTCAATGAATATTAGTTATGATAATTTGAGAGTATTTGCAACATCATATTTATGCAGTGCATTCTACTATACATTTAATGTAGGTGTTGAGGTATTTGAGTCTTCGCAATATAAAGGCGTCTCTACAATACTAAAAGCATTTCGACCGTTCCTTTGCTGATAGAATTCAGAAACATTAAAATCTTTTTCTTCTTAGCAAAAGAAAACTGTCCTAGACAAGCTTTATTCGAACGATAGCACACTCGCATCATTTTCAAGTCTCGTTTTCTTTCCAGTGAATCGTCAAGACTTGGTTTCCAGGATTTGATAGTGCTGGAAGATGAATGGTAAATTGCCGACAAAACCCATAAGATACAACACCACATAACCATGTAGAAAATAGACGTCAGTGTAAAACATACGCAAAGGAATGGACCAAACACCAAATGTTGTCTGAGGCAACAAAAATTGGCGAGGTAAATTGCCCGCTTAAATAAAAAACTCATGAAGTATAAGGGAGTGGAAAGCACATCATTAAACAAATTTATAGCAACTGCGCTACAAAGCTGACACTTTCTTAATATTGTCAATCGTACGTAATTCGTCCCTAGTTTTGTATTTGGATCGGTTCAATCTGAAAGTATAAATTGACAAACATTTAATATAAAACCAACATTAGGTTTTGTAAATGGGACAGCACAAATAATGTTATAAATAAAGTCAAACCTGATTTCCCCTTGAACGAATCTATAGCTGCCCACAAAAGTGTACAACACAACTAAAATGAACCAAGTAAATGCGTACATCATATGTAAGCTCACGAACATCACAATACACTATACAAGATATTTATAAATGGACTGCTGGCTTGAATGGCAAAAACAAGTGCTTCGAGGCCTGGTGTGTCAGGGAACAGAAGGTACACAGCTAAAAACATAACAGGCCAGAACATTAGGGCCGAATATGACAGGCCCAACAATATTTCGGAAATTTGCGGTACTTCTAACTTCCTTAATGCGAACGATTCTGTAAAAATCAAACAAATCCGATTGATGTATAAATTAAATCGTAATTGATGTAATAAAATCTATTATTGTAAAAATACTGGGATATTACTTCGTATTAGTGTGCTCCATTTGAAATAACTGTTGAAGGTTGCTGCAAACTTTTCAGAATGTAGGAAAATTACTGTCGAAATAAGATTAACTAAAGTAACTAAACAAAATACCAGACAACAAACAGAGAAATCTATCTCATTTTCAGCCGACTTTGCGTATAGGGCTCTCACCAAGAGGTAAATGTTGTAAATATTCATACCGAGAATATTTAAATTGTATTGCAACCTTTGCCTTTTTGAGTTGGAAATACAAAATACGTTTCCTCCAGATTCATCCAACATAAAAGGAGAAAAACCAACAACTTGACTCCATTTTATTATAACTTTGAGTAAAAACAGAGATGTTGGACTCACCATTCTATTTCAGAATGATATTTTTGCAATTTAGAATTTCAAAAAAAATTGTATGATGAATTTAAAGTAAACCTATCAAAAAAGATGCAACAAAATGTAGTCAGAATATATAGTCCTCTGTAATACCGCAATGCAATAGTTGTGACAGACTGAACTACCATTCCCTAACTAAGCGTTTAAAACCGAAAAGTTGGTTAATATGCCCAAGAGGATTGTCAATACGTTTTTTAATAATTGGAAACTAAAGTAAATTAGGTACTCGCTACAATTGTAATACGATACTACAATCCAGTGTTGGGCAGTGAACAAAAATGTGTATAATTAGTTTCCTTCATTATTAATCCCATTTAAAATAATAGAAGTATCATTAAAGTGTTCAAAATTATAATGCCTTCTAAAAAGAACATTTTAGAACTTCAAAGAAACATTTTATTGTAGCGCAGCAATGTAAAGAAAGTTTAGGTAGGTATTATGCGGCAAATATTATCTGTAAAATGCTCTATACAATTAACTCATGAAATTTCCATTCTCCGAATCATTGATAATAGTTAATAATATTTAAGAGTTCACCTTTATTAAAGTGACAAGATCAGGAAATTGAATTACTGTTTTCGGAAATACGCCATTGGGGGGAGATTAAATCTTGCGCCTACTCTTTAAAGTGTATTTGTGATGTACTTTATGTTCTTTCTATGCCTGCCGGAAAACGAACAGCGGAAGTCGATACTCAAAAGCGACAATGTTTTAGGAAATCTTTTCCTCTTTCGAATGAATTAAATAACACCTTTCTAGTTTTGTTGTTATAGTTTTGAAGTAGTAATCGATAAACCAACACAACTTTTTTGTTTACATTTGATCTGGCTGGGCGCAAATAGAGGAAGAGCCGACATAATGACACATGAAGGGTGGGTGGAGGCTTTAATAATGCTGTCGAGAATCAGCTATCCATCAATGCAAAATTTGGTGCATTTTACATTACAAATGCAAAAAAGTTGTTATGGTTTTTCGATAGCTGTTTCAAAACTATAATAGCTAGAAAGAAGTTATTTAGTTCATTCGAAAGATGAAAAGATTTCCCACAACTTTGTTGCTGACAACTACCGACTTCCTTTTTTCGTTTTCGCATACGAATGGAAAGAAAATAAAATTGGTAAAAACACACGGGTTTTCCACTCCTATGTCGTTAGTTTCCCCCCAAGCCGCTATTTTCCGAAAACACTAATTACCACTCGATGAGAATCAGTACATAAAATTTAATTCACTACTGCTATACCCCTGATGTCACAAAGGTATAATTAATTTAACCTTACCATGTCATAACAAAAATTTCCTCAGTCTATTCTATTAGTCATTAATTTTAACTAACTTAATTGTACACAATTCTAAAGTCCTTTCATATTCAATTGTAAGCATCAAATCAATCATTAACTTATCTAATGTAACATCTTGAAACACCCATTTTTAGGTTAGTTATTTCCAAGCTAAAATAGCTTAGTGTTGTGCAGACTGACCAATTAAATAAAATACTAGACAACAAAAAGAGAAATCTATCTCATTTCCAAGCAACTTTGAGTATAAGGCTCTAACCCAGAGATAAATGTGATAGATATTCATACCGATATTATTTGCCAATATAAACTTGAGGGATAATATCGACTTTGTTTTATCCCTCAAAAACTTAGATTAAAATAAATCTTATGGTTCTATCGGCCCAAGGATATCTTGTACATATATGTAAATACGATATTCATATCCTTCAGACTACTGAGGGGGTACGAACCATAACCCACTGTGTTGTTTTTAAATATTTCAAAAACGGTAGCCTCGACTGCAAAAATTGAAATCTCTACAGTAGTTTATTTCAAAATGACCTGTGACCTTTTCGAGGCAGGCCTAACTAAGGCTTTCTCCACCCCATGTATTTATCCTATTGCACAGTAGACTGATCACGCTGTATAAATAATCATTTTTGAAAATGAGAATTTATTAATTGTACCCCTTGTACTAGGTACTCATCGTTGTCTTCCTTATTGACAACAGCTTTTTAACATCTCAGATTTAATTTTTCATTAAACTACCTACTGTTTTAGTAGACAATTGTATGTCATAGTATAATATCATAGTATACCATCTCATAGTGTATGTGTGTGTTTTAGATGCAGGGTCCTCCTTATCAATAGTAGATAAGACTGGTCATAGTATTTATATATCATGTATCCTCATTTAGTTTCTTAGAGCTGAAGATTTTGTATTAAATTAATTGCAAATTACTTTTATTATTTTCATGTACGAAATCCTATGCTCGATTTATGTTATGGAAAAAGCAATAATTATTACGCCTAGTAATGTTGCATAATATACAATATTAAACAGTCTTGTTTCTCAGAGTTCTCAGAAGAAAATTCTACTCATTTATTACGTCATTTCAATGATGAAGTTGAACTGCTATATAATATTTTCAGATTGCACTTATACTTTTGCATGTAGCTTCTGCAATCCCAAACACAATTACTTATTTTATTGTCTATATACCGAACCAAATTGTTATCCTACAATGTTAATTGCACTGGGAACGAACGGGTTTTTAAAAAAATTAAAATCGTAGATGTATGAGACTTGTAATACAACTAATATATACTTAACTGGAAACACATGAGATTCTTTGCTTCCTTATCTTTTCTTTTCCTTAACAACATATTTTAATCCATTAATATTAATGTGAAATAAGGATCGGCTTTAAATGCTAAAAGTACAAACAACGCAACATTCAAAGCCACAACGCAATAGTAGTGCGGTAGAATCTACATATACCTACCTATATCTTTCCCTAGCAAAAGTGCTTTTGTAGTTTTGCTGGAATCTCTTTAAATACGCACATGAAGATTTTCTATTTTGATTATAATAATATGTAATTACCTAGATGCATATCACCTATGTACTATTAAATTATATGTACGTACAACTCAAATAGAAGTCTGTGATTCCTTCACACATATATACTTTGCTTACATTAGAAAGGTGTACATTTTGCAATGTACATAAATATTAAATGGTATGTATGGTAGGTTGAATTGAAACCAAGACTAAAAAATCATGATTTGTGGAAGGTAATTAATATTTATTCTCACCCGGCTGCATGGACGCTAAGCACTACAAATAGGACTATAAGCTTTAAGCCACACGGTACTGTAATTTTATAAGTCATTTCATTTGCCATCGTTCATTTGTCCATAAAATAAATTTATGGACGGAATCAGACCCGTGCAGCAATTTGTCGATATTGGTGTTGTTGAACGCGAAGTTATAATATTTGCAATATTTACTTTAAAAAAGTGTGTGGTCTAATTTGTCACCCGAATACATCTATTTAAAATTAGCAACATGTTTATACAAATTTTACCAATACGAACCAGTACTTCTATTGCGATTTTGGCAACAGTCCTACTGCTAAAATTGGATCTGACTTCAACGCATAGTATAATTTCTTCAAATGATGGTAAGAAAAAGTTTTTGTTAATAACATGTATTTATATAACTATTAACATTGTAAGTTTAGAATTCAGTGACATTGGGATCTGACATAATATTTCAATTGATATGAACGATTTTATCTTCCAGTTGTTCCAGAAGATTTTTATTCTTATTTTATGCGAGAAGCCCCACGTTATCCCGCTCTTTATGTTTCTAACATGACAATGGATGAGATTCCATGGTTGGACAAACATTTGGTAGAAAGAGGAGTAAGATTCTACCAAAAATTTCAAGCACCAATTTCAATAGCTCATTTTTTCGGTCTTTTCGAGGCAATAGTTTTTAAAACAACTACATCGGTAGTAATATCCACTGGAAATTTTGCAAATTCAACAGTTGCATACAAAAGACAGTTAAGAACTTTATATCACGTGCAAAAAATTTCTCAAGGAGGTCTTGAAGTGTTTGTTCCGAATACCGAAGCGTATAAATCACTTAAAATCATTACAAGAAGACACAGATCCGCAACTTATTTGTCGCAAAATCGATCCATATCTGAAATTGAAAGATTGACTCCACTTTCTCACACAAAGGAAGGGGCTGCTTTAGTACACGCAATTCAAGCAGATTTAAA
>JAQFYB010007752.1:0-10478 GCA_034694085.1 Pogonognathellus longicornis
TCAAGATCCCGACTGTGCATATCCTAGGATCAAGAGAGATGAACATGCGTTTGCCTGCTTTTCCGGACTCTGGTAATGATGTCCTTTAATGTGTACTATACGATACTTTAAAATATCAACATAGAAATTATGGTTCAACCTAGTTCAACCTAAGCGAATGCAAAATTTCATACCTACAGTATGTAACTTAATACAATAATGAAATTGCATTGTATCATCAGTATTCAAATTCAGCGTAATTTTTTAACACAGGAAATATTACGTTATTTAAACAAAAAATACCCCGATAGGATGTAATGTGTTTGTGTAGATGTATTACGAAAATATTCTTAAATCATTGTTAACTTTATGTTATGCACATAATTATAGGTAAATATTAAATACATATAACCTATGTACATGTAATTCATTCCTTTTTGGACTCAGTGTCAGTTTTGTACAGTTCAATGTTTATAAAGTTGTAACGTAGTGGTCATAAGAAAACTATAATGACAAATAGACAACGTATCTAATTAAATAGTTAATTACCATGCTTTTTACTAAAAATCTTTAGTTTCATTAGAAAAATTTATACCTAAATTTTTATAGGTAAATGGGATACATCGGGTAAATGTAGTTAAGGACTAAAATGAGATTTCCGCAGCAATCTGCAGCTGGAGTACAACTGTGTGTTGCAATGAAACCTTGGAGTAGGATCAATGCGCCGGGAAATTATGACAGGATGCCAACTCAGTGTGCAAATTGTTTGCAAAGTCAAAAAATAAGTGTCAAGTTGATTTGGTAGAGCTTTGATTGTGTTTTTAAACTCAAATCCATTATTAAAAAGTTCTTTCTTAATTACGTTCTTTTTTTAACTGGCTGTAACAGTTTGTAAAGGTAGGAATGTAAAAATATCGATTTTTCGTGGAATATCATTTTATGTTAAAAATTATTGTTTATAGGAAGTCACAACAGTTGACAGTGACAGTCAATATTAATTTTCGTTTAAGTACCCGTAATTTTTGTTTCGTCATTTGATCTGCTGCTTCCGGTGTTACAAATTTAAAGGGGGCAGTACATGTATTTACTTGTTTGTGTTGACGACATTGGTAATCAGCATGAATTTTTTGGATGGCATCTCAAAATTAAGTTTTGAGACGAAAGAGTTCCATTCAGAGAACTTTTCTGTAGACGAGTTTATTCAGCGGAAAAGACATAGTGTCCCTTTGGATGTCCTTAGAGATGATTTGGGCTCACACCTTAAATTCTTACGATCCTCATTGATTGAGCTGATTAATCAAGATTATGGACAATTTGTTAATCTTTCTTCCAATCTGGTGGGACTCGATGGGCGAATTCAAAACATTGTGGGACCTCTGCAAAGAGGACAAAATGATTTACAAGTACGAATTCCACGGATGTACTCAATACACAAACATTAAATAAAATTGTGTGTTTTAAAAATATCTAATGTTTTGTTTTGTTTTATGTAGAGCATGTATGATTCCCTTAATACCTCTCTGACATCATTAAAGCAAGAAATGGATAAAGGACGGGCGATTAGAGATGCCAAATCTCAACTTCAATACCTCAGAATGGCAAACACGGCCTTGGAATCTTCAGAAAAATATTTAAAGAAAGTTCCTTCAGAAATTCAAACAAATGTCGACTTCAATCTACTTAAAGTTGCATGCGACGAAATTGCTGAAACCAAATTCTTAATTGGAAAGTTAAATGAGTCACATCTTAAAGGGCAAATGTTCACAGTAAGTTTATTTTGTGCACAACTAATGTAGTCTTATTTGCTTTAATTTTAAAACACTCAAGGCATCTTTTGTTTGTTTTAGCGATGGGAAGTTCTGCGAGACACCATTCTTGGCAAACTTAACGATCTTCTTCAAGTATATGCAAATTCCGATGTTACCATACAGTCTAGTGCAATTACGGACTTAAAATCTGAGTCTGAGTCTGAAAAAATGGTGAAATCCCTTCTATACATGTATTCAGAATTGGAATGTGAAAGCATAGCAGAGGAAATCTTTGTAACTAAAATCTTAAAACCAAAATGTGAAACGATTCTTTCGAGGAAGGGAAATATAAATGCCTTACTGGATGAAATGGAGTCATTCGTGAATCATTCGCCCATAATAAAAGTCAGTAGAAGGATAGAAGAGTTTCCGTGGATGACTAAATATGACTTCATTGCCAGAGGAGTTTTTTCTCACGTGATGAATATATTTGCCAAAAATTTTCCGCACATTTGGTCCGCAGCTAGTCCAGAATCCTTTCATGCTAATTGGAAACGGTGTGAGGGGTTTATTGACGTTATAGAACTCGGAATGCCTTCCTTAGATCACCTAGAAGCCTTTCGCGCATCTGAAACATATAAAAGTTTTATATCTAAATGGCAGTTTTTGATCTATTTTCAATTAAGGTACGAAAATCTTTAGAAAATGTTTTGTTAACGAAATTCTTCCTACAAACTTTCATACTTTCCAATTATAACATAGTAATGTGTATTTGTATTCAATGTTTATAGATTTCATAGCTTGGCAATAGAATTTGAATCAGCACTAGAGTCACTGTCGTCACCGTGTTCTACAAGCGATTTCAAACTGGATGCTACTCGTGTTTTGATTAAAGTTTTAAATCAGGTTAATATTTTGAATCTACAAAAACCAATGACACTTAAAAGTCAATTTGAAATCTCATTGTGCAAATTTTTTTTCTTTGATTTAGTGTTGGGACAAAGACAAAATTTTTATAACGCAAATCTCTGGTCGATTCTTAAAAGCAAGTGCCTTATTTATTTCCCGGTACATCCACGAAGTGAAGACAGAGGTGGCGTTTAAGAAAGAAGCACATCTCAATTTACTGATAAACACCTACTGTGATCTTAATATTGCCGAATTAGTTGTTCAGCAAATTCTAACGCAAAAAATGACCGACCTTTCAAATATATTTAGCACTTTTACGAATGGTGCTTACGACTCAACATCTCTGCCTAGTCCTGCTTTACAGTTCTTCTCTGATTTCCCTTGGGATGAAACAAGAAATGCTATAGAAAATCGCCTAGTCGATGTTACTGTAGGGCAAAGTGCATCTAGTATTACCTCAGTGACAGAAGTTCCTCGATTGTTTCGCAGAACTAATCGAGATGTTCCAACGAAACATGGAGATTACGTCGATGGTATTTTAGTGCCAATAGTTTCTCTTAGGAATGACATGAAATCTTCTTTTCAAGGGGAGTTGTGGGAAAAAGTTGGTGCTAAAATTGGACTGCAAGTAACCACTCGGTAATAAAATTGAAATTACGATCTCCATCAATTTTAAATTAAATAAAACTGGTTCAGTATGCTTATCTTTATTGCATTTGTAGATATATGGTACAAGTGCAAGAGGTACTTACTTCTGTTCAAAGAATGGAAGAAAGTTTAAAGCGTCTAAAGAAGGTGAAAGGTGGACAAAACCCAAACATTTCTTCCAACTCTAGCGGAGGCGATTCTAAGATGTTGTCAGATGATGACAAAATCAGGCTCCAGATTAAGATCGACGTAGAACATTTCGCAAAAGAGGTATGGATTGTTTAGTTATAATTGACTTATTCTTGGACTTATTCTACAATATTATTAATGATTACATTGTTTGAAAAATATGACTATGAATATTATTTATTCTTAGGCAAGTCTTAAATTTCCTATTTTATTGTTTTCCCTTACAGATGAGTGAAGTTTGTAGTAATGTTGACACTAATAACATCAAAAGTTTATTTGCCAAGATGAATGTGAAATTATAAATCTGTTTTTATTTGATACAGCCATGAATAAAAGCTCACCTTAAATTAATTTTTTATGAACATGAGGCTTGAAAGCTTTCTTTTTGATTATTGCCACTGCTTCATTAAAAATAATTCCGATAGAAGTACAGTACGATAGAAGATATCTTATTTAGAACAATTTTATTTTTTGTTAGGAAAACAAGTTCATTATATCATCAGTTACAGAGTTTGGCTTTTTAACGGTTAAGTACAATTTCTGTATTCAAATCTTATTGCAATTTTTGCAGAAAAATGGTGTTGAAACTCATTAAAATTAAGTAATTTTCCAAAAACATATAATGAGTTTATTCGGAATCTGACGCTGCAGAAGAGTCGGATTTTGAAGATGAAGAAGAGCCGGAATCTGACTGCTTTCCACCACCTTTACTACTTGCTCTACCATCGTCGGAAGAATCTCCATCACTTACGATAGGCTTTGTCTTGGTTGCAGGGGGTACGGGACTTTTCCCTGAAAATAGTTATTAAAAATATGTATAAAGTAATATAACTTGGGAATTGCTTTTAATGGTACATTTGGAACCTAATAAATCTAACACAAAATTAATACGAACTAACTTTTATCTTTGTCTGAATCTGAGTCGTCTGAATCCGAGTCGGCATTGTTTGATGGCGTTGATTTTTTCGTATCTTTTGGTTCAATTTCAATATCAGACCTCAGGTCCTCTTCCTCATCTTCTTCACGATCAGATTTTTCTTCTTCGGATTTTTCCTCCTCTTCCTCTTCCTCTTGCATAGGTTCCAATTCTTTTTCTCTGTTTCTTTGGAACTTAAAGTCAGATGTTGCAAGAGGTACATGCTTGACACAAAGCTTAGTATTCAGCTGCTGATGGGGTCCCCGGGTACGTCTCTTATTCAAACGAACCCTAAAATTGCAAATAGTAGGTTGAATCACATGACATGACAAATGACACTGCAACTTTCAACATTACATTTATTTATAATATTGTGATTACTAGGAAGTGGATAAACCATCAACTTGCTATTATTAAACTAAACGTACATATGTAGAAATATAAAAAAAATATTTTCAATAGGTACCTTGTTTCCAATTCATTGTAAAAAACACCTTCGTCTCGAATAACAAAAAAGTAATTTTCTTCGTATCCTTTTGTTGCTTTACTTTTAACGTTCCAGTTATATTCTCTTGCCATTCTATACTCGTATGTTTCTTCCTCTTCATACTCTTTTTCAGCTTCTAGATCTGTCTTTCTTTTATTAAGGGTTTCTTCAGTAGGTAAAAAGTAGGCTACGAATTGTTCGCCACTCTCGTCCATCACACCACTGTAATGAAAAATTAATTTATAATACGTATTTCAATTTTCAATAATGAATTAAGATTAACAAATCAATTTGAAAAAATCGTAAAGATTTCATTATTCAGATTTATGTAATAGTATTTCATTTAGAGTTGAAATATTAATTGGGCATATACTGAAGGAAATAAATGCTTTTGACAACCCAGTCCAAGGAAAAATGTATTTCAGTACTGAAACTCAATTTCTCAAACTTAAGACTTAATTATCTCGACATTCCATTTCAACTTCAACATCTACTCTACAATCATTATATTCAAACAACTTCAAATTCGCCTTATTGTCATCATAATAATGTTTCGATGCAAAGTAAGTGTAATGTATATCAGAACAGAAGGTACGAAGCTTAAATAAAGGTAAATAATAAAGTATAAAATTATAATATTTCATTTAAGGACTATTATAATATTACCGAATCATAGCTTGAGACATTTCTTCTAACTGTGCAGGTATAGGTCGACCAACTGGAGCAGGGTCTGAATCGAAAATGACCTGGAGACAAAGTTAATTTAATTAAACATTACTTAAAAGACTTACTAATAAAAAGTATAATTTAAGTTTTTATGTTTGCCTTACCTGAGCACAAGGATATTTCCATAACTGATAATCTGGGAATACTGGTAAGATTTCGACTGGAACAACACCTGGTTTCGAAAAGTGGGATTCAATCGGTTCAACAGCATCTTGAAAGGTTTTTTCAATATTTTTGATTTGCGATTCTCGATCCATGTAGTGCATTTCTTCTTTCAAAGACTTCTTAATGGAATACCCAACTTTAGCTTCAACTTTGTCGATAGACTGCGGCTGGAAGCGAGTTTGTTCTGTAGAAATATATTCAGTACGTCGCAACCAAGAAACACTTTTGGCGTGGTGTCGACTTCGCTTTTGATTTTTCTGTGGTAGTAAATCATCTTCAAGCAAACGCTCATCTTTCGGATCTAAATGTGGAGATTGATTATTTGCAGGCAAATTGTAGGCATTCGGAATAACCAATTCAACGTCAACTCCCAAATCCGGCTCCGTTAAGACTTCATAGACATAATTTTTCTCCAGAGACGTAGTCGAGTATGTTACGAACCGGCTGCTGCCAAATGGATAGGCGATGAACTTGGGGTCAAATGGAAGGTCCGGAAGGGTGTTACAGTACTTAACACGAGAAACCAAGTCAGATCTAATTATTTCAGAAAAAAATATACCACAAATTAACCATATGACTTTAAATGCATGTAAAGAGACAATACTGCTGGAATAAGATTAATGCATAGCTTTGAGCGTACAAACAACATTTATGCCTAAACACTAAACATGAAAAAAGTATAGAATGACAACTAAAAAATAACTAAAAATCCTCATCATTAATATTCCATACCTCCGTTCAGTAGTTCCCCCCAAAGGACGTGGAATCCTTTTGTCTGGAGTATTATTTTGAACAGTTGGAGTTGGTGGCATCTTGTAAGTTCAAAGTTGTAGTCGGTTCACCGAAACAAAATCTACCTACAAATCCTACCAGACCCCTAAAACGGGGAACTGTCACCGTCAAATTTACTTAAACTATTCTCGAATTTTTACTAAATAACTCTTAGAACTGCTAGTGTTCGATTTCGAACTAAATTCTTCAAAAATATAAAAAATTCTAAGTTTTATTTAGGAACAAGTTGCAAACAACACCTTGTATGTTTGTCGGGCAAGATTGAATATCGCGGATTCGCGGGGCTTGCTGAAACCTTACCTTCTTCTCTACATACATTGTCGAAAGGCTTACGAAATCTCATTCTTGTTTTTGGTAAATCCGATGATCCCTTGCCCCCCCTGGCTACGCCAGTGAAATAACTTAATAAATAGATTAATAAAATTAATTTGCTTAATTTTTTACTTATAAATGTGAAAAACGGTTAATAATTATCTGCAATTAAATAATTTTAATGTTTATTTAAGTGTTTGTAAAAAGCTGCTATAGAATATTTTTATGACACGTAATCTCTTTATGTTATAGCTCATAAGATTAAATAGGTGAATAGTAATTAACGATGGGGTGGATAAACGCATATTTTTATTTTTTGGTACCTCAAAATTGTCATCCTGGAACACTTGCAAGAAGTATACTATGATACTCCAGTTCATGCTGGATGCTATATTTTCCACTTTTCTGTCAAAAATATGGTCTTAGCTCTAAATATCCCATATAGATTTCTTTCCGAAATGAAATTATAGATATTTAAAAACACAAATAATTGTTTATACATTTTTTGAAATTGTAATATTTATTCTCACCCATCAATTAGACTATGAAGCTAAAACTGAAAAGTAAAAGCTCAGGTATTTGCTTGTCAGAGTAAAAAATAAAATTAGATACATATTATGTTCATTTGTTTTTTCATTTTTCATTGTCCAAGTGTAAAAATAAATGTTAAATTCCCTCAATAGGCACGCGTGGTGGAATCCTTTTTGAGGTCTGAAATTTACAATGCAGATTTTTTTGAAAAGTGGGCTTTGTACGGATAAATTTATATTGTAAAGGAAATTGCAAGATATTATAACATTAGGTATTTAATTAATATGAATTAAGAAACAATATTTACCTTCAATGTCTATTTTAATTTCGATTGGCTGGCTCGGTTTCGGATAAAGCTCTGTGACATTGGCATTGGCGTTATCATCTCTGATTTTATTGAATCCAGCTCTTTTTTGAGCCATCTTCATAATTTACAAATAGTTATTAATTTCAAAAATACATTTCAAATGTAAGATTTATTATCAACCTTATACTAATTTCATTACCGCTGATATGGAGTCATAAATATCGGGGTAGTCTTCAACAGCTTCATGGAAGTCTTTTTTCTCAAGACGATAAACATCACAAAAATTTGTTGCAATTACAGATGCAACTCGACGTTCCTGTGTTATCAGAGCCATTTCTCCGAAAAAGTCCCCGTCCTGAAGACGGCAGATAACTTTTCCACTTGGGGCTAAGATAGATACAGCACCGTGCTCCAGAAAATACATAGCGTCACCAATTGTGTTCGCACAGATAATCTCATCCATAGGAAGATAAACCTTTCGGTAGAAATTATTATTATTATAATTCCGCATCGTGTACCGCAGGAAGACATTATTATGAAGAAGTCTTTATCTCAATGGCTTTATCAATAATATAGGTACAGGATACATACTTCGAATTTTAATCTCGAAACGATTCCGTATAAAACCTTTCTTGGCAAATCTTTGAAGAGGGGAACTTCCTCTACTAAGCGACGACAGTTACACATTTGCAGCTCTTCACGTAATACATCAGAAACACTTGACAGAATTATTTGTTCGTTGAAAAAATTACGACGATATCGTTGCTCGTAATAAAGAACAACTCGATTTTGTAAATCTTTTGGGATTTGTTTGAATCTCATGTATTCCAAAACCTTAAATTAATTTAAAATAAGAATTAATTTTTTATCTAAACCCACAATTGTAAATTTTAATTTTATATGCGTAAGATAATTTTATTGAGGTTGTAAGCCTAATATAATGAGTAAAAATTTGGCTCTTTGGAAACTTTTTTCTATAAAAGTTTGTTCTACATTCTTGAGATATTGTTGTTAGAAATAATTAAGCAACTATTAGAAAGAATACCATACGAAATACCAATAAACATAATTTTATTCCATTATGGTTATTCTATCCAATTTCGACTGTTAAGGTTGTTTAAAAAAAAATTTTGGGGGGTGGGGGGGGGGTCAAAAATATTAAAAAAGGCTTTATTGAAAAAAAATCTATTAATGTAATATCAAAAAATTTGAGGGGGGATTGCACCATTATTTCCCCCTGTATACGGCCTTAGAATTAAAAGTCCACAATAATAGTTAGAACGCTTGAAATAAAAATCTAAAGTTCTGTTCCCATTTTTGTGATTTACAAAAACTTCACAGTACTTTGGTAGTTTTTTAGGAGTTAGATATTTCAATTTCAAGAAAATAACTCGAGTAAAAAAAATAAATAGTGGATTCTCTTTAAAACATTTTCATGTTCCGTTTCAGCAATAAAATAATCCCCATCTTTTTATCGTTACCTGATTCAAAACTTCGACGTATTTCTTCTCAGAAATATTCACATTTAATAAAATACTTGTGACATTTCCAATGAAAAGAGCGAAGCATAGAGCTCCTAAAAGTACACTCACAATCGTACAGACAATATCTTCCATTTCTTTAGGTACTTCATTGCCATATCCTAAACAAACCTAAATGATTAAAAAATCTATTGTTTAGATAAAAGTGTCAATATGAAAAATCTGACAAAAACAAGAATTATAAAACATGAATCAAGTTGTACAAGGTCATAAAAGCTACCGACTCTTATTGAACCTTATTATTAATAAAATAAATACTATGCATTTTAGAATGTCACCATATTGGAAACAGCTCGGAGGACGCAATGAATATATTTGACGGAAACGTCTTCTTCCCACAAATTCATTCTTGAGACCCAACTCATATTTTTCTTTTGCTCAATATTTGATGGATTTGCCAAATCTGCGACCAAATAGTGTACACAAGCCACCCAATGTATGGTAAAAAATATTAAGACCATCAAATTATTTATCCTTATGTAGAGATTGTGAATCCTGAAAGCCTAAAGAGAAAAAAGTAATGATTTTCTACCCAGCTTTAAGTCCATAAGTATGAAAAGTATCTGTGTACAAAGATACCTCTTCAATGTGTGTGAGATATCGGATAACTCGGACAAGGCGAAAAATCTTCAATAATTCTAGCAATCTGAGAAATTTAAAAGACATTTCTTCTTCAGGTGTCAGTGTGTGGTCAGCATGTACCGCTACATAAATGTAGTCATAAGGAATGCTTGAAAGTAAATCAATCAAAAACCAAGTCCTAATGTAGTGCCTACATTTTGAGAGTAAAATAATTTACAGTTAAAACAATGAATTTGAAATACTCATAAAGTAAACTCTAAACTTCAAAAAGTTTGGTACCTTGCGACTAGACAGTAATCCAGAATGACTTTATCACTTTTCTTGTCAAGATATCCTGTCCGTAGATTCACGACAATGTCAATAAAGAAAATAATGCTTGCTATACCTTGAGCTAAAATGTTATTATGTTCATGCTGAGTTTCTTTGTAGAAAGTGACGAGAATAGGCTGCCCAACTAAGGTTAATATTAAAAGACAGATGACCAGGATGTCCCAGTACCATCTGTAATTTAATCAGAATAATAAAAATAAATTACAATTTATATTTGTTAGTTGTTGCTTATGTATGTTCAAGCATGACATTACATGAAAACACTATTGGGATGAATAATCCACGGGAATGAAGATAACTGCCGGGCACGTTCTTG
>JAQFYB010007753.1:0-10477 GCA_034694085.1 Pogonognathellus longicornis
CTCAAAGTCTTCATAGGGGGAGGGGGGGTCCGAAAACCGCTAAATTTTGATCTTCGTAGTTTCTGAACGCTCCCTATGTATCTAATTTTGCCGGTTTTCATGCAGAACTGCTATGTGTAGAGCGGCCTCGTTACGCACTTTGGCTTGACCTCTGTTTGTGCTCGCCGCAGGGGGTCACATGTGTTAACAGCTATAGCTGCATTTGAATTGGTTCGAGTTGTGTTGTAAATGAATAAATCATGTAGCACTCGGGTCTTGACGTTACTTTTACTGTAGGCGAATCCTGATAATAATTATGGTCGAAAGAAAAGTTTTAATCAGATTTCTCCAATGCTTTCGTTACACCTCACAGTGGCCAAGGAGCCAGAAGTTGTAACCATAAAAGTTCAGTAGGTAATAGGTAAGTGGTAAGTTAAGTACAAAGTACAGATAGAATTGAATGCTTAAACAACTAATGTGTAAAAAAGTAATGGCAGTGTGGTTCGCGCAGTTTATTTAGCTGTTTAGACATTATTGTGTAGAGAAATCCTTGCACAATTGAATTCCTAAGCTGGCATTTCAGTGAAGAGAGTTAGTTGAGAAGTTGAGATGGAGATGTACAATACAAAAAGTTAGATGAGAGAACAAATGCAAGAAAGGATTTTGTGTTTGGATTTGAGATTACATGGAGAAAGAGCTGTAAGTGAAGTGGCTTGCATCATGTCATGTCTTTTGACTCATGTACCTTCACTCACTTCACTCTGTTACACTAAACTAGATTTATTGCCACGCACGAAATACTACACAGTAATAAAATAACGTATTCAGAGGAATAATAGCGATGCTAAACACTAAATAGAAATGCGTGATGGAGAAATAAATGAAAGTTATTATTTGCATAATGCTACAAACTGCTACACGTCACACAGTGTAAGTGCAGTAGTGTATATAAGATCAGGGATGGGCAAACTACTTCTATTTTAAATACATTCTAATTAAAATACGTATTTAAAATACATAACCTAAGTATTTTGTAGTTTGAAAGAAAAATACTGACATGTATTTAAAATACAAATGTGTTTTCATCGTTGCAATGCATTTTAAATACACAAATGTAGTTTCAAGCAAAAAGAAACAAAAAAGTATTTAAAATATGCTAAAATACAAACTACTTTTCCTTCAAAACATAAGAATGGGCTTAGAAAAAATCAGAGTTTAGTTGGGAACATTTTTGAGGTGTCTTGAGACACTTTCTGGGGTACCTTGAGACAAGTTTTGGTATTCCTCAGTTCATTTCCTTGCCTGGGGGCGATTGCCCCCACCCTGTATACGCCCTTGTTTGACCCAATTGTTGTCAACAGTTGTTGAAATGTATTGCCCTCCCATAATGTCAGTTGCCTTCCTTCTGTATTTTTCCTTGCCCTTGATGCAATTGCACCCATCCTGTATATGCCCTTCCTTGACCTAATTGTTGTTGTCATCAATATTGACATTTATGCCCTCCCATGGCATCAATTGTCTTCATTCTGTATATGTCCTTGTTCTTGGGACAATTGCCCCCACCCTGTATACGCTCTTACTTGACCTAATTGTTGTCATAATTGTTGAAGCTTTGCTAACCTATGGGAAGTTTGAAGCAACACGGTAAAGTCGATGAAAAAAATGCGGACATCACCAATGCGTCGGTCGGTCGATCGGCAGATGCTTCGGTATGACGGACAGTTATTATCTGTATACTGATTCTAATCATATGCGAAAAATTTCGCATTTTTATATACGTACTATTTCGGAAGGGGGGACAATTGCCACTAGTTACACCAGAGTAATACACAATGAGATGTCTCCACCGAGAGCAGAATGTAGTTTGTATTTTAAAATGTAGTTAAAATACGTATTTTGTAGTTTGTATTTCAAAATGTAGTTAAAATGGTATTTTGTAGTTTGTAGTTTAGGGTACTCAAATCAAATGTATTTTAAATACATTTGTATTTTGCGGAAAGAAAATGCGTAATGTATTTAAACTACCTGCATGTGTATTTTGGGCTATAAATGTATTTTGTGATTTGTAGTTGTATTTTGAAAGTCATATATTTTCCTATCCCTGATAAAAAGCGTAACAGAATTATTAATATCTGACAATGAAATAAAACGCCCCTTGAAAGAGACTACATTACACCACTAGTTTAAAGAGACTGACTTAGGCTGCTGTCCCAAATCATTGCACCCTTTACTCCACCCTTCACCCTGGTATATTACATCCACAATAGTTGATCCAATGTCTAATATAGGTTGATCACTTCTTAAGACCATTTTATACATATGCCGTAAGCGTGAAAGTGGTAGTAGCTACAAATCTACATACCTAAGCTAGTTGCATAATGCATAATGTGCTCATAATAATATTAGCCTTTGTCACTTGGATGCAATGTGCAGCAACAAAACAACAAAGCAAATCGTTTAAGCACACATTCAAGCGTAGCACAAAGACTACTCAGAGATTAGTTTGGTTGTGACGTTTAGCAGTTGGTATTCAAAAGCAAACTACTGAATTTCATTTGTCTTCTCCGCACTCTCTGCTGACAACAAGGGACGTGTATTTAGGTCAACTCTTCCGGGTGGTCCATTCAACAAACTACATCTCATCTTTCCCTCTAAATATAGACACAATATACCTAATATAAATGCAACATCAATATCCACTCATATGCTTCTCAAGTGCCTTCTTTTATAACAATGTCACTCGGGCAAGTTGTTACACAACTATGCAGTATACAACTTTATAGTTTCTTTAAGGAGACTTAGACAGCATTAAAATGGCAATGAAAATCAAAATTGCTGTTAGTCTTCTGATACTCAACCATAGAGCACTCCATGGTTCTTATTTTGTACTTCATTTTCAAATGGTGAAGAGAAGAGTGGTTCAGGAGATTTTATTGGTTGCCGCAGTTTCTGGCTGTGTTTGTCGGAAAGTGGAGTTGGAGTGTTGCAAAAGGGTTTTTACGACATAGTTGCCCACAGTAAAATTATGAGGTAATTGTGGACACATTGAAGATTTGAGCGTAAGTTAACTCAATATAATAGTCTGATTCATAGTAATAATATTATACGTTGTTGTTTAGAAATGAAATGTCTATGCAGATGCTTCATGCGTATAATAAATATAACATAACATGACAAAACTTAAAGTCATAAACATAATATGTGTAAGTAATCACTCTCCCTTTACTCCCGTAAACAATAATATCGTCAGCAAATAACCAGCAATTCAGAAAAATATTTTACATTGCTTTGATAGATTCAAAATATTATTTTATTTTAAATTGTAGTACGACCTTAACAACTTGATATTGACATTGAGAATGCACTATCATCTACATGCATGTAATTACTATTCAATATTTGGACAGAGAATTAATATGATTTACTTACGCTGTCTGTTTTAATGTTGATTATGTTTTGACATAGCTATACTGAAAGCCAACGAGCCATCTACCATTCTCTACTAAATTCTCTTTAGAAAGAGGTTGAAAAGAGAATTACTCAGTACTTCCAGTCCCAGTCAGTCAGAAGCAATGATGATTTAAAAAATAAACTACCTATATGTGTGAAACCTCAAGGATGTAACATCGAGACACGACTTAGGTGCTTGTATTTAATGCATACAAAATTTAATAAGCGGATCAACTATAGTTTCAGTGACTATCTTTGACGATTATCGCACTCTGCATTATATAATGTCACGCAGGGATTATAACATGATGTCAGCCGAACCGATAGCAAAGTTCCGCATTTATGTAATATGTAGGCACGTTTATTGTATTTTACATGTAACTGAGTAATGCAAGTTGCTTGGATTCGGTTTGTTTAGTTACACTTTTATCATTTGACGATCTTGTTATCAACAAAACATTATTACTGCATTAAGGTTCAGCTAAAACAAGTTTCATCAGCGTTATTTATATACTAGTGCACACATATAGTATAAATATGCCTTATCATTATCATGTTTAGCTGTAAATTCTAAGACTATTGAATATAATTAGTATACCTCAGTGTGCATTATACTAGTGAATACGATATTTTGTATTATCAGTAAGGTTTTACACTTACTTTTCCACTTATAAACATGTGTATAATGATATCAGTTGCTCCCGACTTCTTTGGAAGGCGACGACGAGTTGCTTTGATTGAAATCAAATCATAGTCGAGCTTTCTCGTTTGATTTTTACTTGTTCTTGTCAGTCAGCTAACTAACTGAAGCAGCGCTGTGTAGTGTGTACATAATATATACAAGTTGGTTGTGTGTATTAGTATGTGTAGTAGTTATTGAACTGAATTACATCATGTTTGTTGCATAGGGAAGTGTTTCAAGTGAAACGATGGATGGATATTGGAATTGATGGTATTAGTGGTGTAGAAGGAGTAGGAGTAGTGCAGTCAGCAGTCGGAGTTCCATTTGGTGGAAGAGCAAATATTGTGTTACATTAACTTCACACGACCTCCCAGTCTGGAAGAACAAGTTTTTATGGAGCACGTTGCATTGCAGCGATGGTTCTCGTTGCTTTCAGTGCAAAACACATCATCATCAACATCAGTTGAACATTATTTGATTGAATATTCAATCTATAGTTATTGCATGATTCAGAATGAATTCCTTCCGACACCACACCACACATTACACGCATTACACACAATACACACATTACCCCTTCCCAATCCAAACAACCGCACCATCCCATCATCTCATCATCCCATCATCATTATTCTTACATTACACAATTTTACTCTGCCCATATAAAATCCCACTCCACTACCAACGCTCTTACTTGTATACAACATCCTTGCATCTATTGATTCAATATGCATTGAATACAGCAAACGCATAAAATATTCCACTCATTTCGTCCTTTACTCAAATCCAAGGTTCCAACTCCATGCACTCTATTGCATCAGCCCCACAAATTTGGTTTTATCCAATTTTTTTCTTCGGAATGCAACAAGATCGTGAATTTGGACAATCCTTATCAGATTTTCAAAACAAGGCACCTAGGCACCAGACTAGGGAAATGTGATATGCAGTAGGAGGACTTTAAGTCCACTGTCTTGCAGACTCAACTATGAAACTGTATGGATCTTCAGTCCAGAACTCCGAAAACTCAGTCTGTAAAGAGAATCTTGGGTCTTGATCTTGAGATTTCCTTTCGCTCGCTCAATTTTCTTTTGGATAAATACAAAATGACATAATTGCTAATTAGAAAACTAAAACTTCATTTTGGTTGAAAAATTCTGAATGAGGATGTTTGTTTATTGTAACGGGACATTGGGCAGTGGGGCTGAGTCGATTTTATGCAGGCGTTGCAAATAAAGTTCAGAGATTTATTTCAGACATAAATTCAGATGCCAATAATAAAAGACGAGAGACATGGCGTGTACATTTTTTGTTTTTGTGCATAGTGTGGTGCTCAGAACAACGTGTTAGGCAAACAAAAATTAGCGTTGTAGGATTTTGTGATGATGGTTATTAAAAGTTTGTTATGGGTGGTGTGGTGTCGGATTTAGTGGGTGGATTGGATAATAAAGTGGATGTACGCAATCCACGTCAGGCATTGGATACAGGAAGGTTTTTGAGTTGGAAAGAGCGAGATAGCTCATAAAATAATTCAGACTGTTAGTTCGTGTCTTGGAATCCGTTCTGGAAATTACCTACTTATTCTTGCATATAAAATGAGAAGTTATGTTCCCTCTCAGGAGGTCAATAGGAAATCTTCATGTGGCAAAACGAACCAACACACAGCAATACCAACTACCAACCCCATCAACCAAATCAACACTTGACTCTTTTATGCTTTCAGATCAAATTGGTAATCGGTATCCTTCATGTACACGCAGTATCAATCCTAATCTCCCTACAATATTTTATACATACAGCATCATTGTCGCCACAACACCACCCTATGCAATCCATTCACTATATTGACTCCATACCAAGGCTGTATCTAGCGGGAGGGCACGGGCTTTTTTCAAGGGAATTTTTTCACCCTACGCGCGATTATTGTCATTTAAAATAACATTTTTATCTTGGTGCCACCACCCGAAACCAAAACTTGGATACGGCATGGCTCTTATACACATATAGTTCAAACGTTCAGCATCTTTACGCATTTATACATCATCCAATCAGTTCTCGAGCTCAGAATATTATTTTCTAATTGCAGCTTCCGCTTGGGTAGAAATGTTATCAAACTTGATGTGATATACAGGGTGTTGATTAAGTAAAGCCAACTTTTCAAAAATGAATATCTCATGAATAAATAGGAATTATGAAATGCGATCAATGACAAATGGGTTAATGACAAGTTGCCTACTCAAATCACAACAGAAACAAAACATGAAATCGACCCATTTTTCTTGAGCAATTATTTCACATACATTAAATTTCCAAAGTTCGGCAACCCATACATAAAAATGACCGTTAAAGTCTCCCCTTTCGATTGATATTAATTGCAACTCTTAATTCGGTGTGGTGCATGAACATCAGTTCTAGGCAATATTGACTTCCATTTTAAAATGTTGGAGGACCATTTTATACGAAGCCTTGCTCCGACCGTATTACATTACCGAAGTTAGACAACCTATATATGAAAATGATTGTTGATTCACCCTCTTTCGATTGATATTGATCGCATTTCATAATTTCTATTAGTTCATGATACATTTCACTTTGAAAAGTTGGCCTTACTTAATCAACACCTTGTATATCTGAACCTGTGTTTTTACAGAGTTCATATTAGCTAACTAATATTAAGTAATGCACCTGCCTTCCCATACAGCAACCTTACCACTACGTAAGTTATAAGCAGTTAAATAATAATGTACCTAACTCTTTTGCTAATATATTGATGGTATATGAATTACAAAGTATGAAAATTGTATAGATAAGTGGCTAGAGTCGCTAGAGTGTTGGAGTGGGCATTTTTTGTGTGAGAGAATGTGTTCAGTGTTTGAGAAGGAAGAAAATGGTAGGAAGAGTGTAAGTAGTTCAGGAGTGAAGAGCGGAGTCGTGCATCTATTTATTAGGACGAAGCAAGTGTCTCAGAAAGTTAATCTATTCAGTGCAGTAGTCTCAACTCTAAACTCCAGTCTCACGGCGCTCATCAACCTCAAATCCCACTACGACGAATCTTCATGCTACACAACAACGGCAGCTCTGGAGCACTGCAGACTATCTCCACAGTCTCATCAGTTGTTGGAGGGTGCAAGACACAGGAATTACATTAAGTAGAGACCTTGTACAGCCTCCTGTAATGTTGTGTGCATTGACTGGCATTAAGGCATTAGCAATATTGCCACAGACTTACATGAGTCGTCCGTCTTCGTCAAGGATTCTTGCATAATGCAACAATTTGCTCCTTTCCTTCCCTCTGCACACCATCCACCTTCTCCCACAGCATTCTCCGTCTGCAGGAGTTGTATTGAAATTGATTATTGCACCACTCGGCTGGATCTCTTTGCTCTACTTATTGTACTTACACAAATTAGAATATAATTAAAATGCACATCTGAAATGAAAGGACGAGCAGGGAGCTGTTATAGGAAAAGAAGAAGGACGCGTGGGAAACAAAGGAGCAGGAGTAGAACCAGAGCCATAAAATATTTCTCGTTTACTCAACATTCACTTCATCCACTTATCTGCCACACTAAACACTAAATCGCTCTCTGCTTTCTGTGTATGCTCATCAAATACGTGTCTGCTACAAAATTCCCTATTTGCTTATTTCCTTCATCTTATTTCTTATCTTATTACACTCTCAGTCGTGTACTCCACTTGCTCCATGTCCACATTCCCGTCAGGGCACACAAGGCATACTGTCTTTCCCTGCAAATCCAATTCCAACCACCACACACATACAAACAAACATTCACACTACCATCAACCGGCAAGGCAACCCAATCAAATACACAGCCAGAACTTTTATAACATGCAGAGGTGTAAAGGTAATAATAAGTTGACTTAGTTTACAGAAGCTTTAGTTCTTCTAGAGCTAAGCATTGGATGGATGAAGGAAGAAAGGAGCCTGCAGTGTGGCAGAAGAGTGGCAAGTTTTTTGCCAACAAAAATATCGGAGGGCCGGCTGTGTGTATTAAAGAGACTTGTGACTTGGTTTTGGCCTGTGTGACCAAATGACCATGAGGCCACAAGTTCATGTTCTAATAAGCTGTACTCTGAGTATTCCATTTAGAGCATCTTAGTTGTAGTAGTGCCGTTTGTCCAGTGAGCACGCAGGGCAGCCTTGTTATTGTTTATTACTAAAGCTGTTTCAGATGCGTATAAGGTTTGTGGATGGGCTGTTAATGTGCATTAGCAGAGCGAGTATTCATTTAAATGGTAGTAAAAGTACGGGGTTGACTTTTAATGAAATGGTGTTCTTGTTGTGTGAATGTGGCATGTAATGAGAGAGAATGGACAAGTTTTTGTTGAATGCTTTGGCTGAGTAATAAGGTGAGGGAGCTTGTATCTGTCAATCACTTTTCAAATTTAAATTAAAAATCAACATGATAAATTGCACGCATTTTTTCTCTTCTCCGTCTTTCTACCACTCTCGCTCTCTCACTCTTGTGTCTTGTCTTGTTTTGCCCTAAGTGCCATTTTAAATTATGATCTCTCAATAGCTCCGTCTCAATAATCCAATCTCTCTCTCTAACATTCCCAACAAAACAAACCATACATCCATTCAATTTCGTCCCTCTAACATACACAAACACAGACTTACCAAGACTCAAGGCACATTAATACAGGCATCCGACCTAGAAATCTCACACAGATAAACACAATCTGCCCGCTTTGTTCCTGAACTGACACTTGAGCTATGTAGTACAATGTAAATCATAGTGTAAACTCGTATGCATATACCTTGGGTTTAGTGTGTGGATGTCTGAAAGTCTGAATATGTTATAGGCATGGGTTGAAGGGAATAATATGAGTGAAGTGAAGAATGAAGTGGATGAGGTGTAGCTGGATGAAGAGCACAACATGAAGCGAGTAGCGAGTATTCATTTGCCTATCCTCTGCTTCATTACAACAAATTAGCATTTGTATTACAAATCGTCCAATTCCACTAATCACAGTGGATCTGTAGATGTCATCATCATCTTGGCTTCAGCGTGCAGCAACAGCATCGTGTTCAATGTTTGCAATCGGCCGAAACACATTGCTCTCACTCTCTTGCTAAGTCATGTCCTTGTCAATATTATTCATCTCCACTCTCTCCGTGTTATGTGTAGCTGTTAGCTATTCAGCTTCTTCTTCGTCTTTCAGTCTCCATCCCAAACTCACAAATCATTCATTACCAACGCTGTAGAGACAATATTGACATTGACATTGACTTTACATTCGACATTGCACATGTCTTGTTGATCTCTTCATCCATTCACTTAAATGAGTTAAACTATAACACTTTTTTTTAAATAGTCATTTGCATAAACAGTCACTAAGATCTACTGACTAGAACTTGAAGAAGTTATAACTTACTCCACACTCTGTACTTAAACCTTAAATGCAAATTATTCGTCATTTAAATTTTCATTGTGCCACGTAAACAACATACAAGTCAAAAAGTTCAAATCGACTCGTCATCCAGCAAGACAGGACCCAGATACGATGTGTATAGCTGTGCCCGTATGACAGACAGGATAGATTAGATACATTTGCTACAATAGTATCAGTGTGATAAATGATACGTACTACACAGGCTCTAATCAGCATAATATTTCAGGAAAATCATCTTTGTTATAAAGGAAGTAATGTTCAGTGAAGAAGGTTGACTTTGCAAATTTGACGGGTTTATTTGTCGGTACCAATTTGCTCATAACTTGAATAATGTACATTATGCAAATATGAGTGGATGCCAGGCAATGCGAATTACAATTTTCATTCTCAGAGGCAGTTCGCTCATTGTCTTTGGTGTTGGTTCCAAGTTCCAAGATACCAATTAACTTCATATCAGCTGTATTCTTCCCCATTTAGTACCTACCTAAACAATTTCTCAAATAACTTATCAAATACACCATTACACGGTTGGGATCTCTTTCACCGGAGCGCGATCCCCGGACGAGGTATGTGCGTTTTCACCGAATGAATATTTAAAGGAAGTGACATTTCGTCGAATAGGTGTTTATATATTTACAAATGGAATTATTTTATTGTCAAAATTGAATGGCATTTTTATGAATTTATGGTATTAAGAACAAATTAAAGTTATATGTGTCAATTATTTTCAGTGTCACATCTTTGTGTTTTCTCTTTTTACGCTGCATAGGGGCTATCCATAAAGGATATCCGCGTTTCTTGACCATTTTTGTACCCCCCACTTTGTCCACATTTGTCCGAATTGCAAAACATCTTCCTTATTGCAAAAATTTTTATACCGCCTTGACATAATCTACTTATTTGGAGTCGACTCCCATAATGCACCCAATACACCACTTTCCACCCCGAAAT
>JAQFYB010007754.1:0-10477 GCA_034694085.1 Pogonognathellus longicornis
CTTACATGAGTCGTATTCATGTTACTATTGTACACATAAACAATACCAAGTATATGGTAATGCATTCTCTTAGTTATATTATAGGTATAAACAAACAATTTATATTCCGGATATGCAAAAAGAGTTATGTAATGTATAAAATTCAAGTATATTTGTAGGTATTAGGTATTCGTGGTATGTAATATACACAAACAACTAATTCATCTCCATTAATCTTATTCTCCATACTACTCATCACGGATTGTGTGTTATTAATTTAACTAAATTAATTACACGCAATGTACTTACATCCTTAATATTATCCTCGTCTTTCTTACTTTGTCACAATTGAAACACATAACTAATCGTCTCTGGCAGAAACAAGAGTAAACAAATATATAAAGCTACAGTATATACAAGTATAAATATATCATATATCTGAAGGTAAATTTGGATGAATGAATCAACACCATTTCCAAAAGCAGGACGAGAAATAATATTGTATAAAATATAGGAGAATAATTATAATAAGTAGGTATACGAGTATCAAGTAAAACTAGTGGAATGAATGATGAAACTTGTATGTGCTTACGACTATCTCGTTCTACTGTGATTTATAGTAGTAAAGTAACTACATACGCCTACTAGTGTAGTAGTGTACATATATACGACTGAGTAAAGTATCTATCGCTGTGTTTGTACATGGCTACCATACTAATGCACAGTTGTACAAATACACTCAGCTATAAAGTAGTATAAACTATTCTAAAATACCAGAAGTGATTTTGCATGTCTAAGGAAACAGAAGAACAAACTATGTCACTTATAGTTCAATCTCCCCACACTTATCCTCTATGAAGTTCGACTCTTTTATTTTAATACCCGAGAACATATTTGATGAGATTTCCATTTCGGTAATTTATTCCAAGAAAGTCGCATTCTCTTACACAGAGGAGACCGAGGAAATTCTTATAAGGAGATAATAATATAAGAAATGACAAAAGAAGGAAGAAGATGAGGAAAAGCTGTGGCTTGTGACTATTGGGTTGACAGTCTGTAAGGGCGGTATTCGTACATACTGCTCCTAGCATTCCTTTTCAGCTTAAGTCGACAATCTACTTACTACTAGCAAGTCCTATGGTTGAGTTGACTGGCTCTACTTTACTTTTCCTTTACAACTTGAATTTGAATTTAGTCTGATCCGATCCAATCCAATCTACTACGCCAATCCAGTCAAGTCGTCATATCTGTAGCTCAGGCTCAAGTTTTACTATTTCTGCATCCAACATGCAACCCAACCAAGTAAAGCCACACCAGTTGACTTACAAATTAGATGAAATGACGAGTTTCTACTACATTCTTTTCATATAACAACAGAATACTTAACTTAGTGTACCTATAAACACGTATAGCAGTTGCAGGAAAAGATACCTTTCTTTGCCTTCAACTGAGCTGTTCAGTCTGTGAACTTGTAGGTTGGCCACCACTCTACATAGTGTACATATAGTTAGTGCTAGTAGTACATGCCACTTCTCGTCGTCCCAAAGAACTTTGACATTATTATTAAAGAGAGCGGAAAATTATTGCTTTTGCAAACAGAATTTAATATTTTCCGTCAGAAACGTCGCCCGGTCGAAAAGGGAACACGACGTAATGTAAAACGGAGCTACATACAAAACAGTCTTGATGTGATGTGCAACTGTGGAAGAGTTCCGTTTTCAAATGAGAGAGAAAGAGAGAGAGAGAGAGACTGAACACATTTCTGTACCTTTCCTCACGTTAAACGAATGATGAGGAAAAGGTTGTCATGTACTCTTCCACACATATTATCGGTATACACACAACGAAAAAGGTAAAGCAAAAAGGCATCTTTTAGGTATTCCCTTCGGTGGCACGTTCCAAAAAACATATTTTTATATGACACTTGTAATACATTCGCAAAACTCTAGTTACTAAAGTTGACTTGGCCAAAGCTCTTTACATTGCTCACTTTATTACATACGAATGGCTGTTG
Source organism: Pogonognathellus longicornis (assembly GCA_034694085.1). Classification (NCBI taxonomy): domain Eukaryota; kingdom Metazoa; phylum Arthropoda; class Collembola; order Entomobryomorpha; family Tomoceridae; genus Pogonognathellus; species Pogonognathellus longicornis. The sequence continues at coordinate 1,994 of JAQFYB010007754.1, forward strand.
TAGAACTAACCTGTCGTCTCGTGTCGCCTCTTCTTCCTCAACTTACATTACACAGATAATTCCACTTAAGATATTTAACCCTTTTTACTCGTTTCTGTTCTGTGTCTCTATTCTCTATCGTCACTTTTCCAAGAACGGCGGTGTAAAGTGTTCTATTCTAACCAGTCTAAAGTCTAGAATGAAAAGAAAGCCTTTAATAAGACTCTAACGTGCATTGCACGTCATTTCTTTCTCAGCACAATACTAGCATAGCTATATTATAGTGTACCTATACCTACACGACTTTTTGTCATTAGGTTTTTTTGAGTTTTGGCCAAAAAAGTGCAAAGGTTGAATGTAGAAAGTACAGAATGTGAAAGGAATGCTGGATAGGGTCATACTCATAGCCATAGCCCCACAACGGATGACGAAGAGTATAAAGATTCGACGAAAAGTAAGGCTACATAAATATAGTTTTGCTTCTTTTTATGCAAAATGCGTCATTTTTCATTGTTTAGAAAGGAAAAAGGATTGGAGCAACGGCATACGACACAGATACAAAGAAACCTTGAGGGAATATGCATACTATAGTACACTGCGAGGAAGCTTAATTTTTGGCAAACGATTCGACTTAAAGTGAGCAAGCAAACATTTTATTTTCGCAAGAGTCTTTTTCACCATTCTCATTCACGAAAATATACCCGGAAATGAAATGAGAATTTCTATCTGCAGACAGAATTCTGTAGTAAATAAGATTACTAGTTTAGTTGTCGTAATTTTACACTGTGTAGCACGTATGTATGTATAGCCATACATAACCCTTTGTTTTTTTCTTTGCGAAAAAGCGTAGGAATCGCTACAGTAGTCACACTGGCAGTTAGGTCGGACTCTCTGGTTGTATAAAATACTAGAGGTTGTCGAGTGTAGTTTTTAGCACACTGTGAGCCAAGCAGTGAAGAGACACTCGATAGTAATTGTTTCATAAATCACTTTTAAAGCCCAATTTGTTACAAAGTTTTCCTGATTATCCTGTAGATTGATTTTGCACAGTCGAATCCTCTCTCATGTACAGCGAGACTCTTATAGCCTAGGTCTTTTAGTTTGGTTTGGTTTTCTCTCGTTGGTCTTGGCTTGTCAAGTGAGCCAACGATAATTCAGTCTGGCCAACAAGAATGAGTTTTGGGTTACTTATTGCCAGCATATATTGTACATTTAAGTGGAATTCTATTGGCCATTCCTCCACGAGTATTTTACATTACATTACATCACATTGTCTTGTTTAGACCAGCAATCCCACTATCTCATCTCATCTTGATCGGATCTGCAACAATAAGCAATAGGCTCCTGCTCCGCTCGTGCTGCGTGCCATTTGCATGGATGACTTAAGTGTCTGTACATCGCTATTACTGTTGCTATTACACATCTGTTATTATGTGATATTGTGTTTCACGTTGTCATCCTAAGTTTATTTGCAAACGGAGACGATCAAATCGGATAGGAATACCATGATGGCACTTACTAACTTTTCTTAACCATTAACTGTAATGCATCTTGCCAAGATAAGATGCATTATTTCCATTACAGTCCAGATGGGGGAATTATGCAAAATGCATGTGGTTAATGGGACGTTAACAGAAAATATAGCACACCACACACAATGTTCTCTCCTCTCGTCAAGAGCAGTTAACTTACCGAGAGGAAATCATTTCACCGTACTGCAGTCCATTGCATTTACTTGTTCCTACTTAACTAGCGTCTCCAACACTGCAGCAGTATTTTAGTTTTACTGTCGTAGGTATACTGTCAAGACTCTCGTGAAGAAATTTGCATACATACCCCTTTACCTCATACGTGAACATCAAAATTATGTGCGCATATTACTATATTATATAACACTAAAACCACGTAGTTCTAACGGAACAATTTCCAGTTTCTTCTCGTATATTTCTTGCAATTTGCAATTATATTTTCAGAAATAAAATAAAGTCAGTTTACGAGTAAAATGTAAACTGAAAAATAGGCATTATATTTTATTAAATCTGTGTAGGTATTTGTACGTGAAATGAAAACCTTGCTACAACTACAAGTGTAAAATTTCCACAATTGATGCAAGTTTTGTTGTATTTAAAATATTTTGAAAGCAAATATCAAGGAAGGAGACAAAAGGTTTAATGAGGTTTGCTAAATAGCGTCGTTACACAAGGGAAACAATCATTATTCTGCGTCTTATGTTTGCTATGAGCAATACTATATCGTATTAGTTCTTTTAAGTTGTAGTTTTATTATAAGGAACACAGACACGTTTGCTTTGTTGGTACTGAAAATCGAATTCAAAGAAACCAGGCATTATTGTATTAAAAGAACAAGATAAGATGGCAAACAAAATACAAGAAAACGCAGGACACTTGAGACATGTTGGAGATTACGTAGCTGCATGCCTAACCATGAAGATTATATTAGTAATACATTTTGCAATGCAATAAACAGACAGTTGTTGTTGCATTATCTCTCTAATACTTTACTTAATGCCCTAATCCTACCAGCATTAGGCTCTTAGCTCACAACACAATGGAACAAACTTTTGGCCTACCTTTGAGAGTCGACACTAACCTTAACTTTTATTACTCGTGTGTCAGAGGGATTTAAAAACATGTACCAAAATTTCCACATAGCTGGTATAACATCCATTAAAATGTAAGTTGAGAGCATTTTACGTTCACAGCAATGGTGAACTTGAGTGCTAACAAATATTGGACTTGCGTATTCTCTCCGTAAAGAGCTTACGTTCCTTTAATGTCAGATGTAAATCAGAAACAGCTAGTATTAAAGTACTTTGCAGAATGACGAACAATAAGGCAAGCTATGTCAGTGCACATTAATAAACAGAATTATTATAATCAGAATAATTATACATGTAGATGTATGGAAAGAGAGATATCTGTGTGAAATTCAAATTTTTATACTCAATCTCATATACTATAAGACCAAAAAGACTCGACTAAGGAACGAAATAAAATGTGCGTTCTATAACTTACCTACACCATATTTAGACAACCATCTCTATTATTGTATATGAATTGTCAAGCAATTCTCTAGGTACCTGGTACCTACTACCTCCTACTTATGAAAAGAAGATGAGCAATATAAATTATGCATTTCTGTTAGTAGTAGGTACATGAGAAAAATGGAAGAGATAAAATTGGTTTCCCAATGCCACAATATGACTGAATATTATTCAAATCAACAGGTGATGTCAGAGAAATCCATTTTATTATCGTCAGCTCAGCCACTCTCGTCTCGACAATAAAGGCAAATGTCATGTGTAATGTCAACTGACATGAGTGAGCTGAACCCCATCCCTGAGCATATTTGTACTTGGAGACATGGACACGTACTTAGTACTTACACACATATCTCTCTAAACCATCTTCAGAGTTTTTTGTCAAAGATTGTTATATGTTCCCATGTGCACGTTTAGTTTACTGCATTCGATTGTCTTTGGTATTTCCTTGCAATATGACACTGTCCTAAGGTTGAAAAATGCATTCTATAAGTATGTTTTCCCATCTGACCAGCTATGAAGTAACAGCAGTGTAGTAATCCTATCAGAAATCTGTATTTTCCAGTAAAAAGTTACAACTTGTGGTGACTCAAGTAAGGAATTACTACTACTATGGTATAAAGTTTTTCGTGTTATCAAATGGTTTCAAGATTGTTGAATGTAGACTGCTACACATACACACAAGTTAAACAGAGTGTACGTGTAGAGGTATATAAAGTAGAAAAGTTTCAAAGCTGCTGTGAGCGATTTGTTAAATAGTTACAGGAGATTTTGTGATTCCTTAGCTGCACTAGAGGCTAACACTTTCTTTCGTCACACTTGCTATACAAATTTGGCTTGGAGTCACAGATGTAATGCTCAATTGTGTCTCAAATTAGGAATACTTATGTAACATTAGTACACTGCTATTCAAACTCTTTTTTCAGAGTTATAAATGTTGCCTCTGTTTTCGTTTAGTCTCGCTGGTTTAGTTCCTTGACTTTAGTTTGTACGCTGAAGCTGTAAGACACATCCAACCGCGTTTCTTTTGACAAGAGACCGTAAAGGATTTTCTATGCTGAATCGTGAGTAAAGCAAGTACTTGGATAAATCGAATACTGCGTATTTAGGAATGGACGGTACAAGACAGTTTTAAGCCACTGCACTAATATGACATAAAGATTTCGAGAAAAAACTTGTAAAGTAAATTTAGAGTACCGAGGTACGGTTTGTTGTTGGCGAGTTGAAAGGGTTGACGACTGATGACGGCCGGCACTACTAACTGAGTGAGTGAGTAGTAAAATACTAATCTGATCGTAGCCAAGACTTAAACAAGCTCACACAGAGATCTAACGGTTTTGCGGTCTTATTTGTAGTTTAATATTTAGTTTGGGTGTTGACTTTGACATAGGGCTCAACGTTCTTCGTGAAACAAAGTATCAAGGGCGGAGGCTTAAAAGAATTGTTTTTACAAGGAGATTGCGCTTTAAACCCAATTTTAATTCTAATAATACTCACATTTCGGTCAACCGATGTAAACATTTTTTACATAGGGGATTACATTACACTTCATATTAAATACTTTCAAAGTAATTCCATAGCCACTTTTTACCAAACAATATACAAAAGTAGCTTGCTTTTTATACCTACCTGTGTATAATATTAACAGTTAGTATTGAATATCTTTTTGATTGTTCTGTTCGGTTACGAATGCCGAAATACATAGTATTAGGCATACATGCAGTAAACTAAGGTATGTAGGTACAGATATATGTAGTAAGTAGTATAAAAGTGAAGGAACTAGGAAAATAATCTGAACAGGCAGATGAAATATTAGTATTTTAGTGTTATAGTCTTTGTTTTGTCATCTCCGTAACATTAAAACTGTTCAGATAGGAGATGTCATCGTCATGTGTAAACAATTTCCAATTTACTAACATTTTTGTTTACAGAGCTACATTTATTTACAAGTATAAAGCTTGATAAAATAAAAATTACACAACCACCACTGCAGGAAACACGACAGCAAACAATTCTAGAAAAATCTAAAGACGGGTGTTCACTGATAAGGCAAAGATAGACACTGGAATCTTTCTTTAGTCATTTTCCAGCGACATACAAATAGAAAAGAAGGTATTTAAACACCTACTTACCTTATACAATACCATTGAACAATGTAGTATATTGTTCAATGATACAATACAACATTATTTCTTTGTAGCTGAACAAGTGTACATTGGGGCATTGAGGTACATAGAACTAAAACTTGAACTTGGTGGAGAAAATCCATACTTACTACTTGGTGCTGGAAGAATGCATGTATAGTATGTAGGAATAAAAGGGTCAATGTGAATAGCGAGATGAGTATTTTCGTATTCGTAAGCGTCTTGTCATCCATTGTATGTAGTATTGTAATGGGAAATGTAATCCGTAAATATCAAAGGGTAAGGGAAGATATTCCTCCAGATTATACAGACTAAAGGATTTATGGTCATTCCGATTGAGCCAGTGAATAGTTGAAAGAAGCCGACAAGGAGCTTATGTCATTTGTGACTCTTGATATAAACCTCACCTGGGGCAATGATCTTCACTTGTAGATAAAGTGTGTAGTCGTTGAGTGGAAAGAACATTTCAATATAATCTCAAAATGAGAAATTCATTTCTTTATGTGATTGAATTTGCCAAATATCCCCACATGAGTCATATTACTACGAAAATTGAATACAATGATTGTACATGCCATGGCATGTGCGCATCTTCTCACGAATATAATAGTATTCTTTTTATCCAGCGTAATGCACAAGAAATATAAAACGTGGAAAAACAAAAGTGAGTTAAAAAAGAAAGCATTGAACACAAATGCTGGAGTTAGAATTATGGGTAACAAGGTAATAGTAATAAGTAACACACATATAAAAGCTTAACCAAAATCAGAATATCTACCAGGGAGCACATTAGACGATTACATCATTTTAGTGCAGCACATCCCACCCTAATAAGTATAAACAATGTGGAAACAATAAATAAGCCAATGCGCGCACAGAAGGCCCACATTGAGCTTTCCCCTGGAATTTACGAGTACCATAACAATAATGAGATCGAAACAATTTAGCTCAAACGCTCGCATTGCCATGCTCCCCTTAACATCAACCATGTCAGGCAGCTTGAGCTCTCAGAATGCAAATTTATTCGGGTGATTCGGACAAAAATCCTATTGTAAGTGGTTTGTACGTTGTTAGTGTAAGTAGCTCTTTTCCTTTATAGTATTATTAAATAGCTGCACCACCAACACCACCAACTTTAATATCTCAGTGCTTATAGTAATTTACTAATACAAAAACTGCCTAACACTTTGTAAGTCCCATAGTAGTGCTATGGTGGTGTATATACTATGTACTTAGAGCTTCAAAAAATACTGCATGGAGTTTGTTAACAATACATACACTGAGACGAACAAAGTTGAAACTACGATACATATGGAGAGAGACGAGTGTAAAAAATTCTTTGCTTTAGAGCTCCAGTGTGACTAATCTTGTGTGTTGATGTTGATGGTGACTCTGTACTCCGCAGTCCACTCATCATCGCTTTTTGCTCCATTTGAATCGAATGCAATTATGGAAATGGCATGTTTATCTCTCTTACACCTGGTCTCGTTTGGTTTAGTGTGCTACGACTTGGTCATCTACTTACCCATTACCTACCTGCACTCTCGCTCATCTACTACACTCATTACACATTACACGGACTCGTACAAGTCATTCATTCTAATAAAAATAAAATAATCTCGCGAGCGAGCTTAGCAAGTTTTCAGCATTAGACGCAAGAAATTTGTATTATGTGCTTGCTCATAGTACCTAAAGTATTTGTACATCCATTGCCGAGTGCCCACTATGTATTCACCATTTACCACAGAGCAATACATAAGTGTATTAGCTTAAGTGTCAGTCTCACTGTAGTGTGTAGCATTGCTTTTCTAAACTTAACTCAGTTTTTTTATCCACCTTAACTTACATTTAGGAAGATTAAATGAAATTCTTGTGCTATCCTTCACCTTACAAGAAACTAATGGAACACACAGATTCACAGAACAGACATAGACACAACAAAACACTTTTACATTCATTAACATTACATTTTTTTCCAGTGCATTCATGACATGACAATCGAATCAAACATAAGCCAAACTACCAAACTCAAGTAGAAAATTACAAATAGTACGAGCTACATTTTTTATAGGTACTCTCACGGGAATAATGATACAAAATTTAATTCAATGGCTTGTCCGATATTCTCTACCCGCACTAATGTAATAAGTGCTATAATATATTAGCTTAAATTACATTCGTTCGTGTATCCATTCAACCATGCATTGTTACTAGTGCTATATGACCTACAACCTTAATATATAACTAAGATTTCCGTTGGTATTTTTGTGAAAGAAAATTTGCATATTTCGTATGTTGAAAAGGTACTTTGATTTTACATCATTCACTCTGCTATGCATATCTGACTGATATAAGTAATTTCTGAGTGAGGTTTCTGATATCTTCTTCCCTTGTGTTTTTTAAATGAAGAGTGAGAGGATTTTGGTAGTAGTACCCGAATACCACAGATGAAATTGACTGTACAGAAATGGAACCTGCATGGAGATTTACCATAAGGATAAGAAATACTCTAGATAGGCTAATGTAACAAATGGGTAACTTTTCACTCAAATGTCTCACACTTCGATAGGTTACGACATTGCATTACGTAAGTACTATGTGGCAATGATGAAACTACTGCATTCTACTCAACTATCTTTGTGAATTTTTATAATGTGTATCAAAGACTCTCTTTTTCCTTAAGGTACTCATTTGACTTAATGTATACTGTATACGTACCTAGGTATAAGAGGCATAATAAGTAGTTGGTATGTTACGGTGACCTCCAATTTACTCAGATTTAATTTATTCTCTCATCTGCATTCCAAATTAAGTTTCTTTGAGAAGGAATGACTGAATGAGTAACCTCGCTAAATTAATACTTTAATTCTTTTGTTAAATATTAAAGTCAAATTGTCTGCAGCTATACTAGCTACTACCTACTCGGATTCTTTAAACATTTGATCATACATCCACTCCAACACAGTTGACATTTATTTTAATTTTAGATTTGAATGTCTGACTATACAAGTTTTATTCACATGTAAAGGGGTACCACGGTACAAGTATGAGAATAGATGCACACGGAATTTACATAAAATACAGTAAAGCCTCCTTCGATTCCAGTTTCGTCAAGGAGTATTTAATATAGTGAACAACAAAACAATTTGTATAAAATTAAAGTAGACACTTGCAAGTAAACGTGCCATTCTGTTTGAAAGGTAGGAATAATATGATTTACACAAGTAGCTTGGTAGGAACGTCACATAATAATAGCAGTCACTTATAACTTTGTGGTTTACTGGCTGCGTAGCAGCTACC
>JAQFYB010007755.1:0-10475 GCA_034694085.1 Pogonognathellus longicornis
GTATTTTAGAATAATAAATGTATTTTAGAATAATAAATGTATTTTAGAATAATAAATGTATTTTAGAATAATAAATGTATTTTAGAATAATAAATGCATTTTAGAATAATAAATGTATTTTAGAATAATAAATGTATTTTAGAATAATAAATGTATTTTAGAATAATAAGTGTATTTTAGAAAACCACAATTAATTTATTTACATACAAATTTATCTACAACATACAAATTTATTTACAACATACAAATTTATTTACAACATACAAATTTATTTACAACATACTAATTGATTTACAACATACTAATTGATTTACAACATACACATTTATTTACAACATACACATTTATTTAGGTACAACATACACATTTATTTACAACATACACATTTATTTAGGTACAACATACACATTTATTTACAACATACACATTTATTTAGGTACAACATACACATTTATTTACAACATACTATTTGATTTACAACATACTAATTGATTTACAATATACTAATTGATTTACAACATACTAATTGATTTACAACATACACATTTATTTACAACATACACATTTATTTACAACATACACATTTATTTACAACATACACATTTATTTACAATAGAAGTGGGGTCTCCATTAGAAGTGGGTGCAGATTATAGTTTCAGTCAATATAGAAGGTGCAATTGTATACAATAGAGGCTTCCAATAGAAGAGGGTTCTCCGTTAGAAGTGGGGACGAATTTTAGTTTCAGTCAATAGAAGTGGGGCAATCTTTTTAGAATATTTACTGTATACATGTTTAATCAAAACACATAAAGCATATAGATATTGATAATCTTTGTACTTTTCTTGTAGGAGGTTTATTTACACTCCCGCAACTATAATTAATTTGACTGTTCCCCATACCATGATGCTGCAAACTGTTACAACTGTAAATTTTTCAAATGTGTAAAAACAGGCCACTTTGACTTTCATGGGAACGCATGCTTTGTAAATAACTGATTTCGTCATTTGAAGTCCTAGCCGACCATGGCATTGGAATTTCCTGGACAACTCATGGATGCTCCCAGTCTTTGCACTAATATACGATATAACCGTAATGGTTGTTAAAGAGGTAATGCAGAACATTATAAAAAGCAAAACGTCTTCTTGGTTGTTGCTGCAAAAGATTGCCCCGTAGTTGCAAGTGATGGTACAAATAATTGTACAAACTTTTGTCGCTGGAATATACAGCTGAGAAAAACATTCACAGTATCGACTATGAAGAGTTTGCAGTATTCTGTAAGTGCGGATAAAATCTTCGGCATCCGCATTATAGATGTACATCCTAAAAAATAGTAAAATTTGTAACATTTACATAAAATACAATCCGGAAACATCTATTACCGTAAACGTCTCAAATGGGATGATGAATATTGCAGATAGACGAAGTTGAAGAATATAAAGAATGCTGAGTTTGATGCTACTAAAGCGAATATCAATGCTTCGGTAATTGCCGCCATTATAAAGCGATGATTGTATTTGTTCTGGTCAATGAAATAATTATAAATGAAGAGACTGGCTTGAGGAAACATGAAGAAGGTCAAAACCAATAGCAAAGGGTACAGAAATACCAAACCCATCATACTCATTAAAATGAAATTTAATATCAATTCCGATCCCCTGGTTGCACGCAAGTTATCTGCAAAATAATATTATTGCCAATAAATTAGAAAATCAAATAAATAAATAAGCTAACCATATTTAGCACGGATGGGTTCGACAATTTTAGACAATAGTATAAAGGAGCTTAAATTACATACTTAAATTTAAAAACTAAAATAAAAACGGTATTTAATTGAAGGTTTAAACTACAATGATGACTGTTTTTACCAAACCTTGGTTTGCATTCCTACTTAATTCTTGGAAAATTTTAGGTAACACCAACTGTGCTAGGCCATCCGTTTGTATTTATGTCGTCATCGATGTTCTACGTTTTTAAATACAAAAATCTTTATTGTATACACAAGTAATAATTGTAGTCGCGCTTCTCCAACCTTGTAAGTGAAAAAGTTTCTTTAAAACAGCCGAATACATTGATTTTGCGTTGTCGTAATTAGTGTTTACCACGTAAATAGTACCAAAATAACTCTATGTATTTAATCAGGCGCGTAGCCAAGGGGGGTGCATAGGGTGCACGTTCACCCCCCCCCCCAGAATCCACAGAATATCTAAAAAAGTAGATAATAATCCCCAGGTTTAAAAACTCGTAAAATACGCGCGCGTATTTTACGCGTGAATATGATGATTTTAAGTGTGCTGTTTTCACCGAATTGACTCCATTACAACGTGCCATTAATTATAGATTGATACTCGAATTTTGCCCTACCAGAAATCCATTTTGTAAACAATCCGGCTGTGCACCCCAACTTTTATTCCTGGCTACGCGCCTGTATTTGATGTAAATGATTTAACTTATATTCAACCTTTTTATGGACGGTATGAAAATCCGTCATCCATTATGTTAATGCAGTGTTTAATCTTATACTCCAATAGGTTCCCGTGATCAGCGAGTATAGCCCGGAGTTCAACCTGGGGGCTGCACTGGTGCACAACAGGGTTGTTTAAAACAATATTTCCGGAAGGGCAAAATTAAAACATTAATCATTTGGGCCAACGCTATCCCGAAAAGTGTGTGAATCCAGTATCGCATATAAAAAATGAATTGCATTCCTGCTGTTTGATTGCGCAACCAAATGTAGTATGAAAGTCATACACCTGCAGTTTAAACCTTCCATGACTCAATAACGTATTGTCAATTATTAATTATTACCTACCTGTTTCTTTACAGCATGTTAAAATCAAATGATTCATAAATTGAAAAATGTCGTTCTGTCTCAAGACTAGATTGAGGACATACGCAGCTGATAGTGAGTAACCAAGCAATAAAGTAACGTGAATCACAAATTCTGTTATGACCAAATTTCGGTGAAGGAAACAAAACTTAATTAGAACTAACAATGCATGAAACCACATGTACCCATGTAAAAAACATCTTATAATGAAAGACGTAATAGAATTTCTCAGCTCAAATCTTAACAAATTTCGATTCCACTTGTATGGAGTAATATTCAAATAGGAAACCAGAGAAAATATAACATGATATCTGATGACTGTATTTCTATTCACCATGATTATTATATTCTACACAAACTGAAAGGACCTTTTGGCAATGATAGTACAAATAGAAAAGCTTGGAATCTAGAAGTAGTGCCTACTTATATCCACCGATTGACGTCACAAATTGCAACTCTATATAAAGGATAGTATGTAGATAAACTGACTGGTATTAAAAAATTATAATTAAATACCTGATTATATTAACAAAGCCTTGACTGACCAACCCAGCCATGACTACTCGGTATCGACGTATTCGAGAACGTTGACTAAGTTCTGGTTTGTCGCTTTTATACTCACTACCAGCAGTGTGGTATTGTTGCAACGCAGGGCATTTTGAAGACTAGCGGGGTTTCTGTTTAGGTTTAGGAAACATGACTTCACAAATTTATTTCTTACTAAAATATTGTGTGTCGATTTAGTTTTGATTTTATTTTTAATTGAAAGATCTGAAATAATTTAATTTGTACAAACATAAATTATTATCTCCGTACTAAAGATGGCGGTCATAATCCCACATTATTTATGACGTACTGGTGTGTATGCTATTGAAATTTGCAACAACAGTTTTAAACCAGTAAAAGAAACACCTTCTATTCCCTTCAAGTGAATTAACGTAGGGGGCAATGGGGGCATCCTTATATTACATTATCACTCAAAGTGTGCCAGTTTTTGACCCCCACCCTCAGCCCTCACGTAGGTAACGCTTTTTGGCCATATATCTCACTCATTAATTGCCCGACCCCCAACTTCCCCTGCTTGCTTTATGTGATGTATGGATGCATCCCTACCTACTTCGACCAGAATCATTTAGCGCGAGTATTAATTATAGTTGCTTAAGAGAGATCTTGATTCAAAAATTCCAAATAAAAGCGCGCAGGGCCCAAAACAGTTTCACAGATGTAAATGAAATTTTATATAGTGAATATTTAGAGAACGCTCTACAAGGTTGGAATGAGAAGTTTTCATCCAAGATTTTTTCCCTCTGACTTATTGTCAGGTCAAAAGTCACTAAATATCAAGCATAATTGCATTTACTCGTTAACTAAACGAAATTCGAAAATATTATAGACGCCGAAAGTGCTTACTTTATAAATAGAAACATTTTGTATATTTCTTTTTTTTCATAAATTATCCTATTTAGGAATACCCCAAAAGGGGGTTTTGCAATTTCAAAAAAATGACTTTGTACCACTTCAAGATCCCCCAAAAAAACTGAACATTAGAACTAATTGGGTATTATCTACACTTTATTTAAATAAAAAACCGTTATCTAGAGGTGGTACAAGGTCAAATTCGTGACCTTAATTAATTTTACAAAAGTACACAAAATAGAGATGAGAATGAATCAATCAAAGAGAAACAGTAGGTCTAATCAGGATATGTGTTTAAGTTTCGCTCTTAAATCCCATCTCAACTTTGAGACTCTTGATTTTACGGGGCAAACAGCGAAATATGACTATTTGAGATTTGAATGATTAGAAAAGACCCTGGTCATAACTGTCAGTACTGAATTGATTCGGAATTATGCCGGTTTTGTAACAACGGTGTTATCGTCAAAAAACCAATATCGATGGCTACCAATCCATTATGAAATCGTCATGAGTGTCAGTGGAGTATTGAATCGGTAATTCGCTATCAGGTGTGCTTCTTATTCTATTTAATGACTACGCATTTCACTAAGAATATTGCGAACGGAAAGAAAAAATAAAAATTATCCCCGTTGAGTTAACTTAATCTCTTCATTTAAAAATAATTGTGCTATCAATAATATGTAACTATGTATAAACAGACCTAAATAACGTCGTTTACTTAAGAATGTGCCTGTCCACCTGCTAATATTTGTATTAGCTACCTCGTTTGATATTCTGTATCCTACGATATAATTGTATATCTGGACAAGAAAGAATAATTTCTTTAAGGTTCATTATACCTATTTACCGCTCAGTGATTATTTAATTGAATGTGATAATTCAAGGTCCGTCTAAAATGTATTTAAAATATAAATACGTGTATAGTGCATGAAATACATTTGTGTTTTTAAAAAAATCAGAGTGAGTTTCTACAACATCATTTGTGTCACATATTTATTTCATGGTCCATTTTTTAAATTGCACGTTTATGTAAAAAATTGTTTGGGTATTAAATATAGAAATAAAAGTATTGCAAGGTTGAAGGCCTTGGAATACTTTTATTCAATTTGAATGCAGAAATGGTTCGAATAAATATTGTTCTGTGATTACACAGAAGTCGCGGTTTTGAAAATGGCGTAACATTAAAAGGTGTGCAAGCGATTCACTTGATGTTAATATAATATAAGTAATGAAGAACAACATTTTTTTAGGCTAATTAATTCTCAAAAAGAAGTGTAAGAATTGTTTCATAGCATTTTATGCTGACGCTCATCAAAGTAGAATGTATTCTTATTCCTGTCCTATATAGTAAAATCCAAAATCAGTATATAATTTCCTCCTTTTGCTTGCTTAACTTTCTCGCTCATTTGATTCGTTATTCTATTTCTTGAAGATTTATTTATAGTAAGTATAGTATAAGTAAGCTTCGTATGGAATAATATACGCGAGTGACTCGTAATGAGTCTGCATAATATGGTCATTGTATTAGTTTGTAGATGCTATATAGAGGTTTAAGCGAAGTAGTTTTCAGGGGAGTTCGGGTAGCAAAACCTTGCAGCTTTTTCGCATTCGGGCGTGTTTTGGCAAAATATAAACAACGTCGAGTGGTGTTCGGACTGCTTTCACCTATACTATTCCATCACCGGACCGACACTCCCAAAGAATTTGTATTAGATAATATCGAGTGTGCTTGTAGACGATAATGTTGCAGTACGCTACAGCCACCACAACTTATCATAAATTTGGCGATGGCTTTCACAGCATCTTATCGGTGCAAGAGGCACTTTGCGTCGGTAAGATTATTTTAATTCTGCTACTATAACCTGAAATCATACAATGATGTAATGTCGCTTATGTGGTTAGGTACAACACATATTTCTGAAAGAAATGCCGCATCAAGAGTTTTTCTTACGTTTTATTTGTTGAAAATAATTTTATAAGTTTTTAAGATTTTGCTCGGGCGACCTCAAATTTCAATCCTGGTTACGTTCGTGATTGTTCATATATACAATTTCTTACAACATTGATAATTTTATTGACATCATATAATTTTTTAATTATATTACAATTAATAACAACAATAATTGAAAAATGTGATGCAATATTTCATATATTATATATTATTCATTTCCAAATTATTATAGTATGCACATTATATCCCGGCAACTATAATTAATTTGACTGTTCCCCATACCATGATACCGCAAACTGTTACCACTGTAAATTTTTCAAATGTATAAAAACAGGCCACTTTTACTTTCATGGGAACACATGCCCTGTAAATAACTGATTTCGTCATTTGAAGACCTAATCGACCATGGCTTTGGAATTTCCTGGAAAACTGATGGATACTCCCAGTCATTGCACTGATATACGATATAACCATAATTGATGTAAACGAGACGATGCAGAACATTATAAAAAGCACAAACTCTGGTTGGGTATTGCTGCAAACAATTGCACCGTAATTGCTAATGATGGCACAAATAATTGTGCCGACTTTTGTACCCGGAATATACAATTGAGAAAAACATTCACAGTATCGACTATGAAGAGTTTGGAGTCTTCTGTAGATGTGTATAAATTCTTCTGCATCCACATCTTTGATGTGCAATCTAAACAATAATTTTCAAAATATTATTCCACTGAAAATTCAACTAAATGGGCTTGCGTGTTAATAAAAAAGCTGAAAGAGCTTAGCAGCCAGCAACTAGTGTACAATCTAGGATCAAGGAAAGTTGGTCTAGATTTTACACTAGCTGCTAACCTCTTTTAGCTTCTTGACTGGCATACAAGTCGATTTTAGGTGAACGGTACCACAGAGGTTCCATGACAATGAACCAGGTTCGAAATTAAGTTACTCATAAAAAACTAATTTCTTCGCTAGAAAATCTAAATATTGCGAAGTAATGTGCATTATTTAGATAATCATAAACTACAAAAATACTTAAATCAGTCGTGAATTGGAAATTATATTTTTGCCATTAATATTGTATTTCTAATTTATAGCAGTTAATTAAATTAAAAATTAGATGAATTAATTATCAGCGCGATTTTGTAGGAAAGGAAGTTGCGCCTCCTGATGAATATCTATCAATGGTACATTAAAAAACAAAATACAATTCGGAAACGTGTATTACCGTAAAAATCTCAAACTGGATGATGAAAATTGTAGATATACCAAATTGAAGAATAGAAAGAATGATGCATTTGACAATAATAAATCGAATAACAATGCTTCCGTAATTGCCGCTAAAATGAACCGATAATTAAGGTCGTTCTGGTCAATGAAATTATTGTAAATGAAGAGACTGGCTTGCGGAAACATGCAGAAAGCCGTAACCAATAGTAAAAGGTACGCAGGTACCAAACTCATCAAACCCATTAAAATGAAATTCATTGTAAACTCCGATCTAGTGGTTGCAAGAAGGTTGTCTGTAAAATAAATTATAATCAGTTCATTATGTTTGTACGGATTGGTTTGAACTATTTATACAATATTATATAAAAGAGTGATTTACCACCTTCAAAAATCAAAAGAAAAACATAATTTATTTGAAAGAAGGTTTAAACCACAGAGATTGTTCCTTGTAATTGGTTTTCATTTACTCAATTCGCAATTCAGTAATGGGGCAAAATTTCTGGGTTGCGGTATTAAAGTAAGAAATGTAGCCACGCCCGTCATTGGAGCGTGTAACGGATGTCTGAGATCAGTTTCAAACTTGATCGTGCCTTTAATATTGTAACGGCGAAAGCACTAATATAAAAGTTATGTTACAAATTACAATTATCAAATTTTGCGTGAAAAAACAAAATTTTCGGTTGAGCAAATGTATATCAAATATTTAAATTTACCCTATAATTTCTTTTTTACGTATTTTTAGTGAAATTTTGAACCCCCTGGAAATGAAATTGGTAACCCCGAAAAACAATAGGGGCTTGGCTTGGATCCGGGGATAAAGGCAGGATCCAATAAAAAATAAGGCAAAGGCTCCCCAAAATTTGGCGGAGGTGGTTCGTGGTTCTCATTTACAAAAAATGAATTCCATCCTTAATATTTAAGTTATGCAACCAAATGTTTATATTTGAGGCTTCATTGAATGATAAACATATGGGTAATAAGTACTTACTTTCTTTTTTACAGCATGTACGAATCAAATGGTTGATAAATTGTAGAATTTCATGTTGTCTCAAGTTTAAGTTGAGGACATACACAGCCGATAGCGAGTAACAAACAATCCAGACGACGTGAATCACAATTTCTACTATAGTCAAATTTTGCAGGAGAAAGCAAAATTTTGTTACTAGTAGCAATGCATGGAACCAAATGTATCCATGTAGGAAACATCTTGTAATAAAAGACGTAATCGAATTTCTTAACTCGAATCTTAACAAATTTCGATTCCACTTGTATGGAATAATATTCACGTAGGAAACAAGAGAAAACATAACACTGTATCTGATTATGGTATTTCTATTCACCATGATTATTTATATTTTACAAAAATTGAGTTGAAATCTTTTTGATAATTGCAGTTCAATTGGAAAACTTTGAACCTAGGAAAAATGTCTGGTTGTATGCACTAACAGACGTCACACACTGTATTATATAGTATTAAAAAAACTGAGTGAGCGTTACCGACAATTATACTATTGAACTATCAATTCGGTAATTCGCTTTCATATAGTTTTTTATAATAGGCCACGGATTCCTGCTTACGTCAGGGTTAGAAAACAACCAAATATGTGCAACCAGATTTTACGGGAAATTGAGATGTTTTGACCCGTTCCAATGTGACGCGGCAAAAATTTGGAAAAGTCGGAAAAAATTGTAAAAATTATATAGCAAAAATTGAGAAATTTAAATTCACTGATTTAGAAACAAATGTCCAGAATGAATTATTTTGGGTATTGAAAAGTCGGAAAATAGATTTTTGTCGGCAGTCCTAGGTCAGCAATACGGTTATTTTAAAAATTCATGATTTCGGCAACAATGTTTTTTCTCAAAAATAAATGGGACAGAACAAGGTTTTCCGGGAAATCATGGGGTCGCCAACAAGATTTTCCTGAAAAATAAGAATATTTGGTCCAACATCCGAAGTGAGATGGACTACGTTGGGAAATCCGAGTGATGTTTTACGTGAAGAAATAATTTTTTGAAATCCTGAGCTATGTATATCACGACGAAGAAGAAAACGTATAGAAAAATAAAAAGATTCTCCAATAGCGTTAACAGGCATAAACTCTTCATTTAATAATAATTGTTCTATCAATATAATAATGCACCATCCTAAATTACACCCTTTATTTAAAATGGGCTATTAATATACCTAATATTAATATGTATTAATAATTATGAGCTGCCAATCATACATAAGTATTCGTATTACAAATGACAATTTCCTCAAGGTTCGCTATTTTCCATTGAAACTTAAATGGATATGGTAATGAAATGTTCAATGTTTTCATTGGCACATGCTTTCTTACAGTTATTCATAATCTGTCTGTCAATCCTTCTGCCTGTGCGCAATAACATCACTATTCTAAACTGAAAAGTGACGCTTCCGTAATCGCTGTCATCATAAACCGTTGAGTGGTTAGGTTACTATAATAATCAATATTTACAAATAAAATGACTAGCTTGAGTAAATAGTATATAGTAAGCCTGAACTATATAATATGTGGAATGTGCACAATAATCAGACTAATGAAACCCATAATTGTGAAATTATTTATAAATTCCGATGTATCCTTTGAAAGTAATTTGACTGCAAAATCAGCTTTTTGTTATTTTTAGAATTGATTTTTAAGAGTAATGTAAATACTGCACATCTTTATGTATACGACCATAAATAAATAAATATGTATGTTTTATTAAATTCCTAATTGTAGTTAAAATTATCCTCTCGAATTCAAAATTTATCTTCGGATTTGCAACAGACATTAATCAATGGGTGATACATTTTACCCGCAATATTGAGTTGAGTTCAAATTCAGTAGCAAAGGGATAACTAAGAATCCAGGCGACATAAATGATAAATTCTACTATATTATGTTTATGACCAAGCGCGTAGCTAGGAATGAAATTTGGGGGTTGCCCGATCAAAAAATTCAAAATTCTTGTCCAGCAAAAATTGATTTAAATCAAATGCGCAATTGCTTTAAATTGTAATGTGCAATTGAATCAGAGAC
>JAQFYB010007756.1:0-10474 GCA_034694085.1 Pogonognathellus longicornis
TAAGTTGCCTCAATTTTTTCTCACATTGGGATGTAGCCCTCCCCAAAATCGATTTTTGGATACGACCTTGGTATGTATGTTTATGTACCTATCGAATAAATAATAAAGGACTAGGGAAATTTAACGACATTTTGTTATCTCTTCTATCACGGTTCACTATTATAATCCAGCAATGCTGAAAAGTCAGGTACTTTTGACCTCTTTTCTACATTCCATATACAAAGGGAAGTTAACAACACAATTGAAGTACAATTGAAGAAATGGAAGTACAAAGAAAGCAAGGATAAATCAATAAGATGAAATGTAACCATCTTTTAGTATTGTGTAAGTAGTACTGATTTTATTTGATCACGATTGAATCAGTAACCTCGCTCCTTGCAGAAAAAGGTATAATTATAGTGTATATACCGCCCTTAATTCTAGACAAGCGGAAAATTCAATAACTTGTTTTGATTTCTGATGTAATAGGATTAGAATAATAACATTAATGTTGCACCAAACTTTTCTCCATTACATTACTAGTACGGATTTTCACAATCATAACCACAAAATTTCTCCATCCCGATCCAACCTTTATTTCACACCATTCACACCTTTCTCCAACTTATGAATTTGCCCGATGAAAGTTCGTATAATGGAAGGCATCAAGATGAAGGGTTCTCAACGATGAAAGACTGCATAGGACTAAATTTCCTACAGGCACCAAACCTAGAATTTTTAGATGTATAATCGTGTATATTAATGTTTACCTCTATGACGAATTGACGATGCAATCGTCGATAATGGGTTTCCAATAAAAAATGGCAATAAGTCAGACTTCAATGCTAAATTCAGTCCAAGTCAATATCTGGCATAGCGCAGTTAATGTCAGTAGATCATGGTGTGCTAACAGTAATATACCATGCAGATAAAAATTGTGACAAGGTCTGCTGGGTGCACTATAAAAAATAAACTACATACAACATGCAGCCAATAAAAGTAACTTCATAGTACCACAACCGAACAGCAAAGTGTAGCTAGTAACAAGTCAGAATATAGAAATAGTTAAAGTAAAGGTGAATATAACAATCACAGAAACTAAATTGCTTCTAGGAAGCAAATTCTCCTTAGCTTACTAACGCTAAAATTGTGCATGAAGTAAAAAAAATGTCTACTAAATGGTTTTAGATGTGAGGTACTGCTTCCAGAATTTACTATGGCATGGAATCCCATTGTGTTCTTGTGACACTCGGTATTACGAGCAATAAGACATTTAGTTTGTACACTCAGACATTGAATGGAAAATTAAAGTACATATTTTATTTATTGCATTTTCTTTTCATTCATTACTTAGAAATTCTTTGAAATGTCCCCTTGTCTGATGTCTTGAACTCTGAATTTGCATATCCAAATTCCAGTCTGACGTTAAAAGCTGTGGTGTATGTATAATGTATAGGGGTACGGAAAGGAAATCTTGAAACGTTTATTTGAAGAACAATTCTTTATCAGTTTAACGCAATAGAAAAGAGACGAGAGCGCAAACAGGAGAAAAGTGTAGTGCGCTGTGCTGCTAAAAGAATGGAGAGAAGATGGGACGAACGAAAGTGCACAAAAAGCGACCAGAAAAAAAGAAAAGCGTAAGGAAAGAAAAAAGGAAATCAATTACCTAGATGAGTTGAAATAGTTGACTATAAAGCTCTTCCTAGCATCAACTAAACTAAGTTGAAGTCAGCTTTAAGCATTTATTGTGGATATAAGGAGATTAAATGGTTGAATAGTATGTACTCAACGCAACCGTTTTTTAGGACCCCTTCTCTGTCTTTGTGCAACTCTACGTTGCTCCTACCCCACACTCCACATGCTTCAGAATACTAGTATTTATATAGTAACAGAAAAGTGCTACCATTACGTAATATGTACAGAAGTTATTTGTCGTGAAGCATGTTGAATAGTTCAGTTAGTTCCTTAGCAGCTGAACGAGATAGCTTTGCTAAGAGAAAACCCGAGTTTTTGTTCCGGTTTGGGTTCTTTTGCACGTAACGTAACGTAACTTTTACGTTGCGTATTCACTTCGATACCGAATTACAACTGGTAATGTCTCCGAGTCAGTAGCTTCGTTCTGTTTCTGTATATAGCGGGTAGCCTGGCTATCCAGTGAATGAATGAAGACTTATCCTACGACCAGTATTAGGTATTTTTACTATCACTATAATCTGGACTACTACTCCTACTGTCATTTGAGCACACGAACGAGCGACACAGATGCAGCTAAGCAGAATAAAAAATCATCAAATAGTGATTCATTAGAGGACGCTTCCCGCTGTCATTTTTCACCTTAATGAGATTCCCAAAGTTTTAAATGGATTTCCAAGCGCTTTCCCTTATAGTTACGTCGGATTTTCTATTGCTAAATCCTTGCTCTTTTTTGGGTCGCATGCTTAATCCTTTGCTTCTCTTGTCGGTGGAAAGTTTATGGCTGGTACATATGTAAGGATATATTTATACCTTAGTATAAACGAGCAGCTAAAGCTAAAGCAATTTCAGAGTCCTAGAAACTTTTTCATATGCAATGAAAAATTACTAATGTCAGCATACAATCCAGAGGTAAAGACTAATGTGAAAGAAGTGTTTTATTAAGTATTGAGCGATACTTTACAGAAATGCCTTTTCTGTGTATTTGTCCGTCGGCACGATAACTCAAGAACCGATTTACATTTTTATGAACTTGGTACTAGTTCTATAGGTATAAGGGTGTAAAGTAAGGTCAAGTTACAGTAGGAGTTCATCTGTAAACTCCTTCATGATCTTTAAAACACTATATTACAGCTTTCACTTTGTTGGAAAGGTGTCAGAATATACTTGGAAATGGTCACTTAAGTATTGAACGTTACTTTAGTGTAATATTATTATATGTGTGGTCTTTCGTTCACGAAATACATAATTCGATAATGGATGGAGATTACCGGTACAATTATCACATTGTTGAACATACTTGTTTGTACCAATTGGTTGCGTTTCCTCATCCTTATTACATAGTTCCAGTACTACTTTATAGCCACTTTACAATGGTGTACTAATCCCTACATTTGCAGCAGTATGTATTGTCTTCAATTGTAGAAATTCTTCACGTATTGTTCATCAATAGAAAGGAAATTCAGCTTACTCTCGGCGAGAATACAATGCTAACACAGTCACTACACTTTCATAGTCAATTATTTAGCTTAAAGAGGAGGTAAATTTAACTCTGTCTGCGATGAATAAGGCACAGTATGGATGTTATTAATTTATAGAACAGAATTATTCATTCAAATTTAGATTTGAATTTGTATGCTGGCCCAATTGTCTTTATTAACGCTAAAAGTACATAGGTATCTTCCTAAAAGTAGACCATGAGCATTAGAATGTCTTCATGTTCGTTCGTGCATTATGCACCAAAGCTTGTAAAGAAACTAGGTTAGAAGGTTTAGTAACTCAGAGACACATTAATAATAAAAAACTTGCGATGTCTTAGAAAATTAATACTTAAGACACACTTGTAAAACGTCCACACATTATACACTCTTTAGTTGTGTGCTTCCAAAGCGCAAAAAGCAATGTCTCGTTCATTTCATTTTTAATGGAGCTATTGAGTAACACTGAAGAGTTTCTGAGGATTTGTGTATTGTGTCTGTGTAGCGTGTACTATGTCCTTTGCTCTCTGCACGGTGTCACGTTATAAGGGAATTTTCCTTGCGCTTAACTTAGAATTAGACAAAACGTGCATCTACATTAGTGTATCAGTAGAATGTAGCTGTCCACATATATTTTAGCAATGTAGTCACGCTCATATACATTTACTATAGTTCACTTTTATCCCTGAAGATACACATGGGTCTTTGCAGGATTTATAGAGGAAGTAAGTAATAAGGTCGGAAAAGTATGTCGTCCCCGTGTTTTCCCCGGTCTTATTCTGAATTTTGTGTATTTCCTTTTGTCAGTACAACGTACATAAAGGACATTTACGTCCTTTCCAAGTCTGCTGTTCAATATTACAAATTGTAACAATATATAGCAGAGAAATGGTTTATTTGATTAAGCAGTTCTGTGTAGCAGTGAGATACCTATAGCTAAATACGTTGCAAGAATTGAATGAAAATGCAGGAAAACAGGACAAGCCAGGAAAAAACATTAAGGCATACCAAGTCATGCAATTTCAGACTAAGCAATACAATTATGAGACAAGGCTTTCTTTCCTTAAGAAAAAGTCTTCTCTCAAAGCAGTAGGTATTCAGACTGAGCTGAACAAAGCTCAACATAAAAATCCTTTCTATTGTATTGTGGAATATACTGCTCTGTCAAGACTCCATTGGAGCCAAAGGCATGTCCTTTCACCCTTGTAATTCCGTTCTACATAACATTGTAGAACGTTAAGTAAAATATATATATAGAGCGTGTATCTGTGCTCTCCTGCTTGTAATACCATCACGGGTTTTCTTTTCTACTATAATACGTAATTTACTCATTTTAGAAGACATAGTACACACTTTTATTAGTGTTTAGATATCTATGCTGCCATTTTTATAACAGATATTACGGACTTCTTATTCCACTATTTACACCACAGCTAGAGTCTTTTTGGTTCTAAAGAAAGCTATTTAGAAGATACACTCAACTGTAAATGCACAAATATAATTTAAAATTTAATTAGATATAATTGTTTGGTATATAAGAAATGTATTTGGTATTGTTTGGTGTACCGCAGAAATAAGTAGTGCTTGCGTTGTATTGTGTGTTTGACATTGTTAGTGAACAAGGGGAGAGGAGGGTGTTTATATACTAGAATTATTTATTTTTAGTACTTTCCTATATTGTAGGTACGTATAGTAACGTATTTACTTTTCTCCAACGACTGAGTATGTGTACACTTTGAGTGCTCAGTTAATATACTAAAGGAAGAGGATGATACGAAGATGCATTATATTTACATTACAAACTAATAAAAGAATAGGATTAGACGATGAAAGCTGTCTTTAATAATGGGAGCTTTGTTTCCTATAAAAAGGCTTGGTTTTATTTTATGTCTGACAAAAGTATTAGGCCACTACTTTGCAGAGATGCTTAGTTTCCCTAATATAATAAACGTTCCTTTGGATAACCTATACTTTGTTATTGAAGACATAATTATATGAGTAATTCCACCAACTATTTCTAGATAACCTTTTGTGCTAGCTTGTTTGGTGATATACAGTGAATGACAGTGATACAGATACAAAGTGTAAACCTCTTTGTGTTTTACAATACCTACTTTGCAGTAACTAGAGCAAAAAGGACGCACAATTTTTACAGCTAACAATACATGTTAGATGTTTCAAAAATTCCTACTTTTAACTACACTGCTGCTAATAATTGTATAAAAGTCATATTTTCGTTCGATGAAGGTTTTATTCTGCGAGAAAAAAATTAGTTTTGTAATATATCAATTACTTAAACTAAAACAAACCATTTTATCTCAGCATCATGGGGTATAATAACAACAAAATGAAAATTGGAAAATAAAAATACTTAACTATTTTGCTCTAGACAAATAAATCGCAAGCTAAATGGTTGAGTAACTTGAGTGTAACAAACTGCAACTAATAAGTAAATTAAAACATGTTGCTAAAACATATCTGCGAAAATTATGTATTTGCTAAAATACGTAGGATTCCTTATATCCGTAAAAAGTGAAATCCAGGAAACGTTCAACTCATAATGCGCAAGTCGTTTTATCTTAATAAAGTCAAGTTTGTGAATCTCAATCCAAATATTTAGGGCAACAAATTTACATATTATCCCATTGTCATAATAAATATTCTATAGCTAAGCCAACCCAATTGTACAAAAAGTTACTCGCAAGTAAGCTTTAAATTTGTGTCCTTCACGTTACTACTTAGTGTATATTATAATAGAACTGAAGAAATTTGAAGATTATAATATGAGTTAAATGCATTGTATAAGGTTGCATATGAAAGAAATGTAATAATGGTAAAAGTCAGTAGGAGAAATCGATAAGCCTTGCTGGTGAAATAGTGAGAAGATAGTTACAAAAGTGGCTAGACTGTCACAGTAACCGCTGCCCACAATAATGCCTAGAATTTATGACCCACCAAGTTTTTGTAGCGTGAAGACTATACAGAAAATATCTCCATACGAATCCATTCACAAAAAATGAGTAAATTCAAGTGATGTGACTTCAGAGACAAAACAAGGTTTGCATCTTCTTTCTGTATAATATGCCATGTTTTCGTAGGGGATTTACACAAGGTTTACGAAAAACCTAAAGGATTTTTCTCACGACAAGAAAAGACGGTGAAATAAATTGCGATTTGTTTTAAGACCAGGATCTGAATATATGTGAGTTTTGCATTAGCAGATGCACGTGTACACATTTTCTTACTTAATAATTACCTTTTATGTTTACCTTAGCAATGCGTAACAGCGTAAGTGTAACTTGATGAATCGGTTAGTACTGGAAGAGAATAATACTCAACAGCTGCCGAACATCAATCTGGCCTTCATCTTGGCTGCAGTAAGTATGTATATGGAAAGCATGAAAATGCACTAATAACTTGTGCATCTTCTATACTTGCCTACTATTTTACACAGCACCACATGTGCGTATCACAAGTAATTGAACAAAGTCTTGTTAATGCGGCTCTGCATTAGGTACTGCAAATCATCAGATTTAGGAAATCTCTCTTTTCCCAAAAATGTTATTTCGTGTATTGTTTAAGTATTTGGTAGGGGGAGTGTACATAAGAAAAAGCCAAGTCACTTGTATTTGCTTAACAGGGAGCTTACAGCATTAGAGAGAGGACAAGAACTAGTGAAAAATAAATTGCAAAAAGCTTGACAGAGCTATTAAATAAATTTCAAGTGTAGTTTTTAGTTCGGTTTAGTTTCATCTTGTTTTCTATTTCAGTACTCACAAAGTACATAGGAACTCTTATGTTACAAAAGAGCTGGGAAGCATAACTGTCGGATTGGACTCTCTGGGCGGGTTTAAACTTACAAAGAGGAATGTCCATCTGTTTCGTTTCAGGAAATAAATTTGGGCCCAATTCTCTGTCTGTTGTTAAGTTTTTGTTCTCTTCATTCTACATTCCTAGTGTTGCTATACATTTTTCATTTGAATGCAGTTGCGGTATATGGATCTGGGTATTATACTGTCAATATGTATGTATAATGTATTATACAAATAACTTAAATGTCTATCAGACAAAACAGTGAATAAATAATTGTGGTTGAGTTGAATTAAATCATACCTTTCCTAGAATTATATTACTACGACTTTGAGTGTTCAGGTACAGAATATTTAACAACAAACTACAGATCTAGTTAGTAGCAGGTACTGAGGTACTAGAAATATCCAAGTCTTTTAATTTAGCAACATGAAAGAATTTCAATAGCATATGAGAACTTTTGAGAACATAATTTCTGGACTTTCGGCATGAAAGATTTAGCAAGAAATAATTGACTAAAAGGGGTCTTGACTCTGGAAAATTGGGATTCCGGAAAATTTAACAACATATTATCTCATAGTGCCTCTGGTTGTAAAATTTCAAAGCGAAACTACCTAAACCAAGCAGTGCATATTAAAAACTACGTAGCTGAGAACATGATTATGTTGTAATGCTTGACTTTTCTCTCACATCCGATTCTTATTTGATTATTTAGCATCAACTAACTGCTCTGGTTACATAATAGGTACATATTTACAGTAGTCTCTCTCTTTTCTTTATTACATTATACATCATCATATTGTGTAAATATTTATGGAACACATTCATTAGTTGACTTCTAGCGGAATAATGATATCAAGGGCCAAGGGAATATGAAGTTTTACTTAGGTACTAAACTAATAGTATTTACTGAAACAGTTAGTAGCTTATTATTAGTCTTTTACCCGTCCAGCACAACATTTTACTTCAATACATGCAGTCATGCATTCCAACTCCAACAATAAAATGTAACATCGTATACTCAAAGAAATAATTACACTGGCACTTTTGAGTAGGTACTTGGTTTAATGTATTTCTTACTGCAACACAAAAGGATATTTTTCAATGAGCTAAGCTTAGTTCTTTACTCACACAAAATGTTTTCTATATACTTAGTAGTACTTTGAAACATAGCCGTATAGTACCTGCGAGTAAACGATGCTCCTGCATAAATAAATAATACTGAAGAATTATCGCAGTAATGTTCACTTCCTACTTGTAGTGAATTTAAAAAGAGAACATAACAGTATTAGGAAAGAGGTTCAGCTGAACGGAAGGGGACCCGAGGGACAAGCACGAATCAAGAATTCTGTAATATCCGAGGTATTTATGATGTGAACTTAGTTAGCAAACCACGAGCTATTACAAGTTGAGCACATCCATACAATGATATCATCCCAACAAAATTTTAAAGCGCACTCAAAAGAATCCCAAAGAATGTTAGAAAAGTAGCTAATAAATTGCCATTCAAATTTTCCAGCTGAGAGAATTAATTGGGGAAAGACTGGAGAGAAAGTGGAAGATGATATTAAAGCAAGCAGATATACAGATGCTACTATATAGAGAAATAACTAACATCTCGTAAACGTAATAAAGCCAAAAAGCAAGCCAAGTCGAGTCAGAGAATGGCACAAGTATGTGAATCGCCCTGAACCACATACTACACACACTACATTGCACTGCATTATCTTATAAAATTCTCCTCCTTTGCATAATAATATAACCACACTTTGTGTTGCATCTCAGACATGCTAAGAAACAAATTCCGTTGAATAAGGTGGAAAATACAAAGAGATTGTCTGATACTACAACCTCCGCATACACAACGATATATGCATGCAGTAAATTTAATGGAACTGTTTTTGGAATCCTTCTCTGCATCATGGCTTACTTTACTTACACATGATCTGGAAATATATTGCGTATATTAAAGTTAAGTAAGTTTAATATAACAAATCTTACCTATTTGCAGTTTTCGTATAAGTCTTAAGGCTACTACGAATATCAGTACTGCGCCTGCATTTAAAAATGCTCCCTTTTGTAAGTGGTATGTACGTGCGCGGTATAATATGTACTACACATTCCAGTATAAGGCATTCCCAGATTCATCTGCATGTGTAAGAGTTAAACTTGACTACAATTCATGCTTTTTGGAAAATATTCAGTTAGATTTAGACATTGTAGTTGTAAAGTCTATAGGAACTACCTGACTCATCCTGGTAGTAGTAGTATACAACTTGCATTTTGTTTCCACTTCGTATAATGTACATTTTTAAGTAAAGATATTACAACTATCATTGTTAACAATATTCAGACGTCAGAGAATATAAGTGCTTTGCCTGTGCAAGTTGAAGAAGTGGATGAGAGTCAAAAACGAAAGGGAAATTTGAGTGGGATGCACTCAAGTAAAAAGATGGGGGTAGGGTTTACTTTCTCTATGAACTCTTTATAAGATTTGTACACAGATACATATAGCAGTGTACAAAGTACAAAGATATATTGATACTTCCACATCAAGAACGCATTGTGAGGCTTGTTGTCTTGACTTGTCTATGATTTTCTTTACTTAGGTTAGTCGACAACGTCGACATGCCCATCATTCTCTCCATTCTATTTTTGTACCCAAAGCTACCATCAACTTTGAAGCTATTATAAATACTGTCACTGTAGTACTCTTATGTGTATACATATGACTTTAATCAAATTCTTTCTACCGTACTTCACTGCATTGTGTCGTGCCTCGTGCTTTGGAAAAAGTATGTTATTACCTATAATAATAGAATTGCAAAAGGGCGAGAGTCAAAGAGCTAAAAATAAATTTCGTCAACCGTTTGTCCTTACTACTATAACACGACAGACTTCTCTTGAACATTCACAATGTCACAGTGTTAGCAAATATGATATTTAGCATTCTTTTAGATTTCTTCGTGCTATTTGCATAACTTCTTTATTGTGTTTGACTTTTGTTAACTTTCACTATTAAAACTTTTACTTTTACCTGCCTTTGTCTTCTCAAGTGTAGTTACTGTAACTCGAGTTCATGTGTACTTCTGTGGATATGAAAGTACGTGTGTTTACACAATACTCAAAACTTTTGTAGACCCACAACTATCCATTATATCCAAAAATCAATAAAAGGCTTAACTGAGAATTTATTTTATTACACTCATAAATTTTAATACAATAACCCACAATTATGGTATTATACTACACTGTCAACTGTAGAAGGTATACCGTAGAATTTCGGTAAAAGTTTGACATTTTATAGAAACTTCAATTGCAAAGTCACATAACTAGCACCTACTTAACCGATGTATAATTTACTGATCATCCTAGCTTACACATAGCTTGCGTTCGTTAGCAAGCCAATTGGTTCAGATATCAAAATTTGTAAAAGTATTTTTCATTTAAACATCTTTCATTTAAACACAACATCGTATTTTGTCTCAGTTGTAGTATGAAACCTGATGAAGATA
>JAQFYB010007757.1:0-10474 GCA_034694085.1 Pogonognathellus longicornis
GCCTTTCAGATACAATTGAGTTCAAATTAATAGAAAAATCGAATTCCCGACCTTAACTATTGGGTTCAGAACCCGTCTAGGCAACATTTAATTGTAAAACTCAAACATGTTTTTCTGAAGAAATTACATAAGTGAGAATATTTTACTTGTGGAAATAATTAACTGTACAAGTGTAATGAATTTCATTAAGTTAACAACTAACCCATCGTTCTGGAGTGCCACCGGGAAATTTATGACATAATTTAGATAGTTCTGCAATATCATCATCAGTCCATAAACCTCCTTTGATGACAGTTTTCTTAGTTTCACTGACTACCGGCCTGGATTCTGCAGTGTAACTTACTGGTCCCTCTACTTCCTCTTCTAGCTTTTTCTCAGGAATATGTACTGGCTTTCTCTTTTTAGGTTTTTTAGGTTCTTTAGCTAATAGAGCTTCCTGTTCCAATATTTCCGCATCTTCAGCAGCTTCCCTTTCCAGACGTGCCTTTTCTTCTTTTACTTCATTATAATAAGCCATGAGCTCAAACGGAAATGTTACAATCATATATTTAACAAATCGGCAAATCTGCACCGGAGCAATATCCCACGCACTATATAAAAATACGAAAGTTAAGCTAAAAACATTACAAATGGTAGGGTGGTACATAATAAATACTATCAGAGAACAAGCCCTACCATTTTAGGCATTGTACTATTTCTCTTATTTAATTAACTAATTTCTGTAACACAAACCTGGGTTTCTGAAGATATTTTTCAACTTCCGCAGCAACCTCGTCCGCTTTCGGTCCCTCTTTCTGAGCTCTCCTAGTTCTTAAAGATCTCTTAAGCTTACTATCAATCATTTCTTGCTGCCAATGTTAATAAATATACACAATTAATACATCATTCCTCTCCTTGAACCATAATTACCGATATAAATTATTGGTTTACTGGAGCTACTTACAACAGCTAGCTTCTTTTCGAAATATGACGCCCATCCTGCCAAATACTGTCCAACAGACAAGATGGCAAGTACAATAATTGTAACTTGCCAAATCGCAAGTTTTCTCACACGACGATAATAAAATATTGGTTGTCTCCAATTCGGAAGTCCATCGATCAACACTTGATCATATGATTTTCTTAATTCTGTGTCTTTCAAAACTTCATATATACCTACCAACTGCAAACAATAAGAAAAACTATAATTATAAAAATATTTCATTAATTTAATTAAAACAATTCAACCATCCGAAAATACTTTGTACTTCATATCAGAATAGAGAATACTCAGCATTATACTAAACATGAACACTTATTTCACATTTAGTAAAGGTAGTGGCAGAAAGTGGTTAGTAAGGTAAAAACAAAGATATTGTCAATTCCACACAAATATATAACAAACTGAGCTTTTTAACTATTTACCTGCCGAAACTGAACATCGGCATCAGGAGCATCACTTTTATCAGGATGTATTTTGACTGATAGTTTCCTATAAGCTTGTTTAATTTCCTTAGAAGTGGCCGTCTACAAAAAGTAATTATAAAACTTATAACATAATACGTTCAATTTTAATAATTATCTATAATTCGCATATTATGGTCAGGATGAAAAGCAAATCTTACTTGTTCAACTCCTAGCACTTCATAAAAGTTTTTTCCAACTTCCTCCACTAAATCAAACATTTCGAATTCAGCATTTTCCCATGCAGCGACGAAAGTTCCATGTTGTGCAATAAATATAAATAAGAAAATGAGGTG
Organism: Pogonognathellus longicornis; assembly: GCA_034694085.1. Taxonomy (NCBI): domain Eukaryota; kingdom Metazoa; phylum Arthropoda; class Collembola; order Entomobryomorpha; family Tomoceridae; genus Pogonognathellus; species Pogonognathellus longicornis. The sequence continues at coordinate 1,740 of JAQFYB010007757.1, forward strand.
AAAACTCATTTTTGCAAACATTATGATGTGTGCACAGTGCTGAGATTAGTGCACCAGTAAATTGCTCCTTTCCTTTAATTCCAGTCACTCCAGCCACTAGTCCTTAACAACTTAGTCAGCAAATCTACATTTATAACACAATTCACAAGTTAAATACATTCAACATTGCAAAAATATATACTCATCATCAACCATTTTAAATTTAAAAAATAATAAATCAAGACGCTAAACATCTTCCAGATTGTCACCTGTAACGTTACGCTTTCTTATCCTGATGTCAGACTCCAAATTCCACCAACCCAACCAATACAATGTTTGAGAATAAAAGAGAGAGTTACATCAGTTTTTGCATCTGTCGCAAATCAACAAACCATGACCATGACGTGAGAGAATTTGATACTGTTCAACTTCAGTGATTACTGATTGATATAAGATGCTAACAACTAAAAAGAAGACTTTTTGATGGCACTTTTATTGCAATTTTATTATTTACCTTAAAACCACACGTTCAAAGGTTCCAGTTCTAGAATCAACAATTGTCAGCTGTTGAGTATCGAATTTTGTGCTAGCCTTTTCTCTTAATTGTTATATTAATTGACCTCAGTTATTTTAGTTGATGATGTTGGTCTCTCAACAATGAGGACACGTTGACGTTGACTGACACGATTGTTGTGCTTTGCGCTTAAATACTAACCTAGTCTAACTTGACAGACTGACACAATCTTTGTAAGATGTAAGAACAAGATGTACACAAGGTTGAAGACTCAAGAAACAGACGAGATACTCATACAACTACAACTCATCCGCAGTCTGCTATGTTGTGGGATTTGAAACGTGGATATTAAAGGTAGCCGAAAGAGTTTTGATAAAATCACTGATTAATCACTTTATGATGATTTGATGATTCAACAACATTCAATTGATAAATGTAATAAAGGTTTTATTGTAAAAGGGGCAAAAAATGGTGCTAATTTGGAGAAAAAATCACGTAAAATACATTAACCTACAGTTACCAGACATCCCGGTTTTAACGGGATTCTCCCGGTTTAGATACCCCGTCCCGGAAATATCCCGGTCTTTAAAAAATGACCCGGTTTTTGTATAAATATATGTAAGGTAAAAAAACTTCATAAAAATGGCAAAACGAATAACAGATCGCCTTATATAGCAGAATAAGCGAAACAATACTTTCTATTGAGCAACAGTCAAGTTATAGCATTGAGCGTTATAGTTATGAAACTGTGTAAAACTCGAGGAGCCAATCAAAATGATGATGAAATGAAACAATGATGGCTTTTATTAACCATTATTAGCTTTTAGTAAACATTCATATACTTTAGTGACCATTCATATACTCCGGCTAAACATTCACTTGCTATGGTACAATATATTAATCGGCGCACGCAAGTGATAATACACAGGCAACATCATGATGGTATTTTGTCCCTCCCGAAATGAAATCCTGGATACGGCCTTGAATAATACTCAAATCAAAACATTTGTCACTCTAGTCGGATAACTTTGACATCGATTCGGCTTTTCAGGATTTTATATGGGATAGTCCACTTAGAACTTCGCATAAGGCGCATAAACCTCGCCAAATGCAATTGTGAAGATTATGACGTACAGCCGCTAAACATCAAACTTGTGACGGAGTTTGTTCGCGGATCGGTTAATTAAATCATAACAATCTCTTCATTCACTCATTGAATCTGTTGATCTGAAAGCTTTGTTGTTACTCTGTTGTCTGTCTGGCTCTTTTCCTTTCAAATTGTTGCTAAAATTGTTGTCTTTTTTATCAGATTCAACTTTTATTTAGTCACAAACCGACATTTTCACCGAAACTGTCTTAAAGTTGAAAGTACTAATTTGAAAAATGGCTGACGAAGATTACGAACCCGATGAGTAAGTCAAGTAGTTCAAATCCTTTTTTGTACAACGTTTTAATATTTAATAAATAAATAAAATTATGACAATTACTTATTTCATATTTTGTAGAAACTTGTTAAAAATAACAACTAAAATAGTAAATATCTAATCTAAACCAATAATTTAAGTTGATTGAAAGCATGGATCGGGATCGGGGTGTAGGATTTAATATTGTGTTATTAAAATATAAAATAGTGTCGGAGGGGACGGAATGGTTGATGATTATGATGACATGGAAGATGCGGAGGGAATTGACGATATGGATGCCAACGATGTAAGTAATTTTATTCATCCTATATTCAATTCGTTCTCTTAGGAGAATACTAGACACAAGAAGAACAACATTTTAAAAAATGATTGCAATTTCTTCATTCTGTAAGGATGTCGAAAATATTGATTTATTGGAACCGGGTGGAGCTACTGGAGGAGCAGGGGGAGCATCTCTAAAAAGAATAACCACCCCATATATGACTAAATATGAGCGGGCGCGGGTGCTGGGGACACGGGCGCTACAAATATCTATGTGCGCACCCGTGATGGTTGAACTTGAGGGAGAAACGGATCCTTTGCAGCTTGCTATGAAAGAACTTAAGCTTCGAAAAATACCTATCATTATTCGTCGTTACCTACCAGATGGAAGTTATGAGGATTGGGGTATTGACGAACTCATCATTTCTGACAATTAAAAGCTTAAAATAATATTTCGTTCTGTCTCCTGAATAATAAATGTAAATGTTTTTTTGATATTATCAATTTGAAATCTTGCAGTATATTAAATAAGTTTATTTTCAATGATGTATACACTTACTTACAAAATGAATGTGGACAATAAAGAGTAATTTAATTAATATACAGAAAACTATTAATTAAGTAGCGCTAGTGAAATGAAATAGTAGTACGTAATTATTATAGGTAAAAATGTAACACAGCGTCTTCATCGCTTGTTGAATATATATCCGAACGAGATTAGTCGAAAAACACTCTTTTTTGCCTGTTGATATAAAATAATCATAGTAATAATTAATAATTGTTAGGTCAAGGGATCCATTTTTCCATGATTGTTTTGGGTATTATTTTTATTAACTTACCTAACATGACTGTCATGTTTGTTGGGAGAATCGTCAGTAAAATAAATCTTCTTACTACTTTCCCTAATTTTTCCAACTTGAGCATGAGGTGTGCTGGATGGAGTTTGTTGTTGCATCGCTAATTGTTTGCCCTTGGATTTCGTGTAAGTTCCAGAACTTCCGCTGCCGTAAATTTTGCCTTGTTCTTGTGGTCGATAAACGAACTTTTTCCAAAACTCTGATGGCGCTGTAAGAAGAGTTTCTAAGACCATTTGTTGTTTTTTCGTTTCCTTCAAAATAGTGCTTGCATCAATATCGGGACCTGAGTACCCAACGATAGTAGGACCAAACACTTTAGACAGGTTTCCAATTGGCATTTTAACATCAGGGCTTTCAGCAACTCTGTTATGAAATGAATTACGTAAATAATTACAAATATTGTAAATATTAGTACGACATTTTGAAAAAATATCTACTTATTGCATGACACTGTAAAATTACTTTTGCAGGTGAAGCATCATGAAAGCCAAAGTATCTTGATTGGCAGGTGGTAGTTCGTGAATAATACGATCAATTTCAATTTGTCGCTTCATTTGATCTGATATATCCGTTGCAAGGGCAAAATCTCTCCAAAACCAGCGACCCACCAATGGTTCTTGCAAATTACGCAGGAAATCTTTAATGCACCCACAAACTGCGTGAATATCGTATCTAGCAAGATTCGGCACTCCTTTTCCCTTAAGAAATCGCTCTTTCAAATCTTTGACTTCCTTCTCTGGGCCCGGGACGCGGTATAAACCAACTGTTTCCAAACCTCGGATTTCAATGTCATTAACACAGTGCTGAATCAGACTTGGCACCATAGGATGACTTGAGGGCGCATAATCAACAACAGTGCCCTGTTTATCAAACCATTACAATTTTTAAGTTATTTCGTTTACATTGTACTTTTTTTATAAGGACTAGATAAACGATAGACAAGACAAACCATTTGATTCTTATTGACAGGTGTTCCAGTAGAAACGCAAGGTAAGGGAACCTTGTCACGACATTCCGGATGACACGTAGCCTTGCAATCACGACATTTTAAGGCCAATTTTGAAAACCGTATACGTTTCCCACATGGTATGCAGGTTTCACGCTTAATCACTGTTTTTTGACAAAAAGCGTGGGGGCGAATCGCCATTGCTCCTCCAGAACTTAAAGTGCGACCAAATCTAGGAGATTGTGCAGAGGTTGTAGTTGTGGGCATTTGAAATGTTGTTGATATACGGCGGCTTTGTCCTCGCGTGAGAGGGGAATGCTTTGCTATCCCAGTCCAGCCAAAATTGTCAGACTCCGTTTCTATGAATTATAAAACAACAATCACACAATCACACAACTATGTAACATATTAACTTAAATACTACAGGTAATAATAATACATCACAGCACATAGCCCGCATCAGTCTACTTGCTTCCATTTATGAATATGGACCACAAATACTAGACACTAATATTAACTATTTAGGTATGTATGTTTGCATTTTGTACCTGACGAAGGAGGCATCGGTGGAGCCGAAGGTTGTAATACCATATTGGCTTCAGAGTATCCAGTGCGTGATTCATGATGGGACATAGGTACCGTTTCCAAACTAGCAACCGCCTGCACTGAGCCGTCCTTGGGAAATGACACAACCGTTTTAGCTATGAGATGGTCAGTGGAATTTATTTCCATAACCTGCCTCTGCATATTTAAATAATAAAAACATATTACTTCATTAGCAACATATGTTTCAATTGCTCAGAATACGTTAATGAATATTTATTGTATGAATTTACAGTAGAAGAGTTTCTATGCCGCTTCATCACTGCACCTACTGAACCAACGTTGTCCATAGAAGGTCGCTTGTGACGTCGTCGGCCACTTCGCATGACCGAAACATCTAAATCATCTTCCGACTGTGTCATGCTCAAATCTAAAAACAGAAAACAAATTATTTAATTATTCTAAATAATTAGAAGACAGAATGGGAATTAGTGGTAGCTTAACTATAGCCAACTGAATTGACACTAAACTTAACCAAACTTACTATAATACAATAATAGTATTAGTCTAACTAACTAAATTAACCATAACCTACTTAAATATTCAATGAAAACCATACCGGTAGATCCAGCTTCAGAAATTGTATCCAACACACCGGCTGGTGATCTCAAATTGCTCGTGTTAGTATTGGTTTTTTTCGCATATTCGCCCGTTTCTAGTACGGTCAATACACTGAATAATTTGTCCTTCGTGTCACCATTAATACGACCATCGTTCAAATATGCATGTATCAATGTTCTAGCTGAACTGGCTTTTACTTCGATTTTCTCTTTTTCGACTTCCACTTTAGTCAGCATTTCCATTTTGTTTTCCAAATGTCGCCTAATCTCTTGGATTCTTTTGTCCTGCCGTGATATTTCTGCCTGAGCGTTTTCCACTTCATTCTGTAATCGAGAACATTCCCTTTCAGCTTCCATCCATTTTTTGCGGCACTCTTCTTGATTTATTACGAAATCCAAAAATTCTATAAAAATAAAATAAAAGGCGTTCTCATAAAATCTCACGTGAAATAGTAGTGCACTAAAGGATTAATATGATAAAATAAACTATATTATATATTTTTTATCAATGTGAAAGTAACGATCATTATCACACATAAACAGTCTAAACTAAAGTCATATTCTTAATTCTTAATCAATACAATTTTGTCGAAGTTTCGATTTCAGTCGTCCTATGCCTATGAGTTGTAATCAGGTTTCTAGGTTGTAGGTTAGTAAGTGTAAATTGCAGTCCACATTAATTATATCTTTATCTAACTAACTTCACTGTACTACTCTATTTGAAAGATGATTAAAGCTGTACCTGATTCAGTTGAGTAGTTACTGTAATGGTCATAATGGCGCATCAAGTCATCGAATAAAACTGATATGGGTACTGCTGATTTAGCCATGTTATGATAGGTTTTTTGGTGGCGTCACTTTTTCGATAAGTAAGTTGCGTACCTTGACAATCCCGTTTGATTTTCTTGATTAAAACCTGTAACAATTATTGTTTGATTGGTTAGTTTTGTATGCAACACAAAGTTGAGGTTAAGGAGAGGGGCGACCAGTTTTGCTCATTTCACCTTTTTTTCACTCATTTCACTATAACTTTTGAATACAAACTTGGATTTCAATAAATTTAATTTTGGATACTTGTATATCGTAGCTTTAATTTATAAAACTTAAATTTTTTCAAAAAATTTGTAACTTCAAAAGTTACTACAGCTTCAACATTACGTAATTTTTAAAGGGTTATAACTTTTGAAGTTGCAACTTTTTCGAAAAAACTTAAATGTTATAAATTAAAGGTACGATATGCAGCTATCCAAAATTATCCAATTTATTGAAATCCGAGGTTCTGTTCAAAAGTTATAGCGAAATCTTCTTGAACATTTCACCGTTTTTTTCACTCATTTCGCTCTAACTTTTGCACAAAAACTCGGATTTCAATAAATGGGATAATTTTGGATAGCTGCATATCGTACCTTTACTTTATAACATTTAAGTTTTTTCGAAAGAGTTGCAACTTCAAAAGTTATAACCCTTTAAAATTACGTAATGTTGAAGCTGTAGTAACTTTTGAAGTTACAATCTTTTCGAAAAATTTTACGTTTTATAAATTAAAGCAACAATATACAACTATGCAAAATTATTAAATTTATTGAAATCCAAGTTTGTGTTAAAAAGTTATATTGAAATGAGTGAAAAAAAGGTGAAATGAGCAAAACTGGTCGCCCCTACCCTTAACTGATGTGTGTAGTCAGTAGTACGCTGCAGTTTCAGTAAAAGTTTTGAAATAGGCAGGAAAAAGTTAAAATTATGATTTACAAAATTGGACGTTGTTACTGTGACTGGACACAGATGAACTATGACAACTGTTTAAATATGAACAAAATTGACCTTTTCTCAGCATTATGTTAAACATGCTATTTTTGTAACATAAAAAGTACAGTTTTTGCTGTATTAAAACCAAGGTGCATAAAAGAATACCCTACCCGGGGTTGGGAAATCTTTAAGCACATTGTGTACAATTTATTCAATGTCAACTGAGTGTGCCTTGGCTTGACTTATGTTTGTCTTTCTAAATTATGAATTTTAAGCAACGTTCAACGTTTACTGCAACCTACTCCTGTCGAGTGTCGACTGGTAAGTCCGGATGAAGTGTAGCAGTAGCAGATGACGAATCTGGTAAACTGTCAAAATATTGTGATGACCAAGATAATAGAATTCCACGCACCTTCAATCAACCATAAAAATAACTGTCAACAAACAAAATAATAATAATAATGAATGACACTTAATACATTTTATTAGCAAAAATAAATGAATCAATAGATGATAGAGTAAATAGTTGCGACTTCAGACTTACTTCAAACCGTGCTACGTTTGTGTTATTTCGAAGTTTAAATGGGAATATCTAACACTCTATTTTGAAAATAAAACAAAAATGGATCAAAACATAGGCCGAGTAACCGATGTTTGTCCAGTATTTTACATGACAATGAACGCGGGCTTGAAAGCCAAATGCAACTAAACCAACGCAACGGCCAACATGTGCGAAGTCCAATCAACTCAAAGACTTTGCCTCTTCCAGGATTTCATTGCGACCGCCTTCCTGCCTCGTACAACCAATAGAATGTCCATTCTATCAAATCTCTAAGCCACTTATTTCGTTAGAAAGTGTTGATTTATATTCTCTATTTAAAACCGCGGTATAGCACAATAGTTTTCAATTCGCTGTAAAGGTGACACTTGCGTATTATCTGTTACGAGTGAACCTTTTATATTTCGTTGAATCTCCTGAATGATAATTTCCAAGTATTTGTTGGTTCACAAAAATCCGACAAATCAGCCAAAACTCGGGTATTCTAGAATAGCCGAAATGAGGCCGTTTCATTATAATACATAATATTATGCATGATATCGTCAGTGGCTTAGCCAGGGCAGGGCAAGGAGGGCAAGGGCAATTTCTCCCCACCCCCCTCCGAAATCCCAAAAAAACATTAAAAAATACAACAAAAAAGTACACAAAATTGTTAAAATTCACACGCGCAGCGGTAAAATTTTAGCATTTTTTTTTACTTTTTAGGCAAAATACGACTAACGACACAACTTCTAGGCATCAACAACATTGGTTGGCTTTCTTCATGTATTGCATGACGACTCAAGCATACCACTCACTGATTTTTTGTAGCAACTGAAATTTTTCAGTAACTGAATTGCAGAGAGTTGTATGTAGACAATTTCGAAAGGGGGAGGGCTACATACAACTAGCCAGGTTACACTTTTCCCCTTTATTGAGCAGTTTTTGAATTATGTCGAGAATGAGATGAAAACCGCTACACCGTCGTCCGTGGGTGGGGTCATGGGGTGGGATTCTTCAAATTTCGTATTATAATGAAAAGTATAATCAAATGTCTGCCGGCTAACTTCCTGCAACCTCTGTAAGGACTTCGGATAGTAGTGAAATCATTTTAAAACAACTGCTGTGTAGTGTATAAGCAAATTAACCCGTCGTTTACTGACAACATTTGTGAATGAAGTTTGCTATCATTGCACCGGGTAAACAACCAAAACCAGTGGAACCGTCGTCTGCAGAGGCTAAACTACGATGGTGCTAGGTGGTGCGTTGCACCAGGGCCCCGAGGTCGTAGGGGCCCCCTCCAGACT
>JAQFYB010007758.1:0-10473 GCA_034694085.1 Pogonognathellus longicornis
CCTCCCTTATGTCTTAACCTTCTACTAATTACTCGACTTACCACCACTTCCACTCACATATCTCATCTTTCCTCACATTACATTATCTCATTAGTTCACATCTTTTCATCACTCATTTCTATTTAGATTACAACATCACACACTCTTCCAAATCTCTGCCGCTCATTCAATTCAACTCCATTTCCAGTCCACTCCTACATAGCACATGTAGCGATACCATCAATTGACTTTTTAATATTCATAAACTAAAATAAATTAATGATTTTCATCAAATCGTAAATGCAGAGCTCTTTCTCTTTAATTTTCTTAACTAACCAAGTCTAGGGTTTATAGGGGTCTTCATTACTGATTTCTAAATACGAAGTGCATACCTACTTCTTATAAATAACTTGTAAGCACACTACAAAGTGGGCTTTGTATGTATCTTGGTTGTTTATAGCGAATGTGAATGTTGAAGGGATTAAAATCTAAAGGATGTCATCGATTGTGTTGCATAAGCCATTTTGATTGGTTGGTGGGTTTTAAGGTGGTGGGGTATGATTGTAGGTATTTAGAATTCAGTTGTATTTTGTATAGTGGAGTGGAGGTATACATAATGTTATGATTAGGAAAACGCTGAGGACGATGATGATTAGAGTTGATGCTGCATTGTCTTGTTGTCCTTGTTTTGTGTTTGCATTCGATGAGTTACACATCACATCCCATCAGAGAGTCTCTCACAAACCTTTCTCGGAATTCTTTCAAGAAATTCACAAATAAATTGTTCTCGGTATTCCTCCTGCAGTAAGTCGTGCACAAACACAACTTAAACCACAGCACACCCGAGCATGTATAATATATTTGTGTGTATATGTAGCATGATATTCCGGACTCAATAATATTATTCTCTTACCTACGTGGCTTGATGGAAAAAATAATATCAAACCACTCCTATACAGTAATAAATTTATACGAAAGACAGGTAGTCTGATATAGGGGCACTGTGAACATAATGATTCTCAGAATCTCTGGAATTGTAGTACATACACTTTGGTCGTATTTCCATTTATTGCTTTCTTCGGATAAAACACTGCTGAAGTTGCTCTCTAATGCTAGAAGCAAATACAATGAAAAATGGATGCAAGCAACATACACACCAAGGGCAAAGGAAGTTTGTAGTTGCGTTGTGTCTTGTGTGCGGGGTATCTCATGTATTTGGATTTAGTGGTGGCTGTATGCATGTATGAGAGCAGTGTGGACGGACCAAGACAAAAGTGACTGACTGGTAGTAGAATTGTGCAATGTAATGATTCCAATCATGGACAACTATTTTTCGTACGAAATCGTCATTAGAATTCAGACAGAGAGTAAGAGATGAGAGAGTCAGAGCTGTGTATGAGTGAGATAAAGTGGAGAACGTATAAAATATGTGTAGTGTAATGTACAGTTGATAGATTTAACTTTGAGATATAAATTCAAGATTCACACTGTGAATACGTCTGGCAGGGTAGCGGGAGAGTGGATGGATAGGACTACATACAGTTGATTGCATTTACAGCAAATGATGTGACAGACAAAGCGAAAAGAGATAGAATTACACCGTCGAATTTCCAAGCACAACAAAGGCAGTCAAGTCAAGCGGTCACAAAGAAAGAGGATAATTATCCCTTTATAGTCACCATAGCATATCAATTAATACGCAGAACAGTCATCATGGCATTCGGGACGCGGATATTGGGATGGTGGATTTTAGTCTTCTCGGAATTATTTCTCTCGCCATCCTCAACCCTCACCTGCACTCCAATCCATCCCTTCCCTCAACTCTAATCTTCACACACACAAACACAACGATATTTTATGCCTCCAATAAATATGTAGATCCTCCACTCACATAGTCACACGACGATACGTGTTCTTTCTCCCTTTAGTATTTGTAGTCATTAATAATCATGTGTCTCAAATATCTTCCTGGGAATCACAACAGAACACCCAATCAAAAAGCAACGCGATGGATTCCCATTCGCCTCTGTGAGACACGTTCACGTTTAGAGAGATGGAAATATTTGCATGTTTCTAATTTACAGATTAGCACTACTGAGGAGGGCGATAGACGAGTCAGAAAAGGGGAACACACACAGGACCCTTTGGAATGAAGAGGAAGGGACGGAGAACATTTAGTAAATGTTTTTGATATAATCATCGCTTTGGGTTTCCTATCCTTCCTTCAGCATTTGGCCAGACTGCAGTAATGACATGAGAGCAGCTATGGTCATTCCTACAATTATTTTTAACAAGTAGCCCACAAACGATACTCGACCTTCTTCACGTCTCTAACACACAACAGGTGGACCAACAAAAAATCCCACTCTCAAATTATGAAATATACTTGTCATTATATATTTCTCATTTTGTGATGGCCTATAACTTGTCATTAAATTAGTGGAAACAGTGGAAAGGTATATTGTTACATTACACGTACGATTTCACTTCCTATTATTACGAGAGTCAATTTCTGGGTATTTGTAGCAAAGTACATAAAACAAAGTTTTGGGATAGAAAAGTCATCCTCCTGTGGATCTACTTCCGACAAATCCCAAAATCCCGTACCTATACCCTTTTCCAACTAAATCCAATTTCCCATTTCAACGTTACACAAATCGAAGTCGACAACAACCATGGGATTCGAAGAGACGGAAAGTTCTGTTGTATCATATTACAAATAATACATACCTAACAAAATTTTGTTCAAACCAACTGTGTTCCTGCTACAATTCATCGTTCATAGTTCATGCTCAAAATAATAATAAACTTTTGCAAAATATTAGATACATAATTAATATGGAACCTTTTAGAATATCAAGAGCATACTCCTTCCAGGGCCCCTGCTTTTATTCCATACAAGTCTCTTTTGAGTTGCATTAGATTTATAGCGATAGACTTGAAAACTATAATGTAAGGTTCAAGAATATAATTGTACATTCATACTAAGAAACATTAATTGAAGCAAAAAAATAATAATTAATTGCCTGTCTTTATCTTTTAAGCTACTTGCAATTATGTATGTATTATATTAAATTATTGACTAGCGACTAAAGTCTGCAGGGTACAACTGTCAACCATTTCCATTTGTATTGTTACTGTGTACTTTGCCTGTCTCCAATGCATCTAACAATGAGTGATAATGAGTAATCATCTCACATCACATCAGATATATCTTATTGTCGTCAAGTTGACTTATTCTTGTGATTTTGTGACTGATTGTAAATGGCTGACGCAAACTCCTTTATCATTTTTGCTGTTCTGCTCTCCCATTCACATTAACTAGCTAGAAAGACTGCAGAAACTTTTGACAATAAGCCTGTGAGTTGTGACTGTCTAGTGCTTGTGATGAATTACTTTAAATTCTGAGAATTTCTATTTGGGTCCGCCATTTACTCTGCAGTCTGTGCTCTCCTGAGCTCTTTGCCTACTTCTTCCTCACATCACAACTTGCTTTTACCCAACTTGTAGCAAAATCGCTGTTTGGTTGAATCGTCTAAATTTTCGTGTTCTTCTCAAATTCGGTTGGCCAAGTTTGAGTTAAACGAAGCGTAAGGAAGTGGCATGAGGAGCCGAGTCAGCAACACAACGGATCAAATATTTCTGCCTGTCTGCATATGCTGCCGTAATAATTTCTAAGTATTGTACATACACAATTCATGTGTACCTATATACTATTATACACATACCTATGTAGGTATTGCCTGTATTATATTCCCAGCTACACGCTATACACAAAGAGAGTCATAGTCTTTAAGTAAAGTGAAACTGACGAAAGCCAGGAGCAATTATAAATGAATGACGATGAGCAATGAGAATGATGGGGAAATGGAAATGGGAAAGAGCGGAATATTATTCCAGGTATTTATTCTCATGATATTATTATTAAAATTCTCCTTTCATAATCATTTTATATGAAACGCGTATACTTGTTGTTGTTGCCGCACGTTGTGGGCCTTTTCATGGGTTTGATTGTAGTTGGTGGAATGATGAAGGTGTGGAGTACTGTGGTGGTTGGGAAGGGGACTCTCAATCAGTTGAATAAAGCCAAAAGCCCCGTTGCTGGCTCTGGGTACTTGGAATTCCTTTTTGTGAGTACTTATTATCTCAAGCTTAGTTTCGCCTCTCTTCCATCCAATGGGAATTGCAATTCGGCGGAACGGATCCTCACGCTATGCTCTGCCACAATCAGACCCACCAAAAACCACACCAACATCGATCTCTATACATATACCTACCCGTGTATACCACGGTGTACTTATAAAATATCAATACTACTACATTATATTCCACACTACGCCTTATTACTTATCATTCATTTTATAATCATATCAAATCACCAGCTATTCCCATTTACCTCAATATTCCTATCGCACAGTCAAGGACCCCAACTTCAATTCAGACTACAAAGAAAACCCAAATCTATTTCACGGAAATCATGATCCCCCTTTATCCGTGCACACACACACAGCTCTAACCCATAAGCTCTCACTCGCAGACATAACCGCGTGTATTACATACACGATGATAAGAAGGACTTAAAAAGTTCATGAAAATGATGCGTCATTTATATTTCGTACTAGAAGACTAAATAAACTACAATAAGTAATTCCTTCCAAAAATACTAATCCCAACATTTTTGCACATTGTGCTCGCCATTTTGGAAGGATGAGACTGGAATAATTGGGAAGGTTGTTAGTATTATTGATGTTAGTGATTGTTGGTGAAGGTGCATGGGAGTGTGGAGAAGAGGAAATAATGGAAAAGAGAAGTTGAAATGAATAATGGAGGAGAAATGTATCATTGCGTATTCCCTTGGCGTTGCATTATAATTTGAAACATTGTTGCTACAGGACAAAGTCTGTTTTAAAGGGAAATCTCAAGCTGCTATCATTTTCAAGGGAATTGAATAAAGTTAACAATTCATTTTGTAAATCAGCACTCGCTCAGCGCGGAGTGTCTGAAACACATGCAACACCATGGAATCCCATTTGATTTGATTACAGAAAGTGCTAGAGTGCTACTACTACGATGATTCCATTACTGCTACAACACCACTTCCACGTAAATCTGTCGCAGTCTCGAGTATTCGAACATTGCAAATTACAAGTATTACAACTAGTGGAAGAATCATGATGGTAATTGGGTGAAGGGAAAACGATGGAAAAGAAGTGACGCAAATTCCCATTTCATTTTCTGCCATACTCCCAGTTTCCATCGCATGTCTCTCTCCATTCTCAATTGCTACCTACGAGTCTCCATACCTTGTCTTTCAAACGAGTATGGCCTTTTCATACATTACATGCTAAAATAAATGAGTATCAAGAATCAAGACCACAATGCACATTAGGCAACGAAGGCAGAACCCACTTTGGTTTTAATAATAAATAATAGTAGTATCGTAGCATGAATGCATGAGTCGCGTATACGAAATAGTGATGTAAGTAGGCAATAATTTTATTGCTAGAACACAACTCTCTTTTTCCAAGTAATTCTCAAATATATCGCTCTTTGTGTTTGCATTACTATTACTATGTAGTATTACTATACTAACACAACACATAGGCTCAACGCAACACAGCCAGAAGCAGTTATTTGACGAAACAGCATTTATTTACTAAATACGACGAATTTTGCTTTTGCCCTAGCAGATTTACCTTGAATCCATGTGAACTCAATTGAGTCATGTACTCTGTGTGCCTAATGCACCAGTTCTATCCTAATCCTGCCACTACACCAGTATCATGTCACAAACAGAACACAAATAAAGAATTTCAAACACGACAGATTTTCATGAACTGGGTTACATATTGTGACACAATCCTCATCCTACTACTAGTTGTTCAGGACTCAGGACTAAGCTATACGCTACAACATTCATTGTAGTACTTAAGAATATTCCAATATTTTATTATAGTTAATTCAGTAGTATGAACCGACTGAACGAGAAAAGGTGTCACGAAGCATTTATTACTATATTTATGTACATTACAAGGCAGATGGAAATTGAAAAAAGCTCTGTGACAAAAAAACGCGTAAATATTTTATTTTGTAGCTGAAGGAATATTTTTCCAAGAACTCCACACCCTCTTCATTCAAAATTCGTTACGGATAAACATAAGTTGAGCTGATATAGAGCTACACAATCATTTGCTTTGTTTTTTGGTAGAAGTGGAATGATTCACCAAATCAATCAATGTTCGCGTACGTAGTGGAGGTGATATTCATTTTTGCGAGCTGTGCTGTGCTGCATTAGTAGACATAGACATAGGTTGGTAAGTCAATAAAATTGACATCAATTCATTGAATGAAAATCAAATGAAGAACCTCAAAGAGAAATCGGAAAGGCTGAACCAATTTGCTGAACCATTGCACGGTCCACTTGTTAACTCACAATCGATTCACCTTAAATATTTGTTTAAGCCAAACTACAATTATTCAGTATCAGAGCTACTGTATGGGAATCGCTTGTGAGGTCTCTATATATCCATCGCTCGCTCTGTACCAACACGTGTTGTCTCAGTCTGTACACAATATTGCTATTACTATAAAAGTACAAACATTCTTCATCCTAAAAATAATGTCTTTTAAACTTTAAACAACTTTAAAACAAACCTTTTTTACCTCCGCTCCTCTTTATATGCATTACAATGGTTTATTTCTCAATTCCGAGAACCAGAAATTTTAAAATAACATCAATTAATCAAAGTTGAAATATGTGAGAGACTTCCCCCAAAATTACCAGCAATTAATTTACATACATATTTTATAAAGAACAAAAAATGTAATGAGATGATTAACAAATCTGTAAACGGGGATAGATGATATAAGTGTGACAGTGAAAAATGATGATACATAAAACGCTAAACGATAGGGCACGCACTTGTAGTTACATGCAAGGTAATTGGAACTATGGGAACAGCATAATATAAACCAGCTAATATTAGCTTGTGTATATTATGCTGTTCCCATAGTTCCAATTACCTTGGTTACATGTCTTATTTTTTTGATACGTTAGGCAAAAGAAGGAAAATGTTGAAACGATGTTTGGATTAGATTGGAAATTGATGGAAACGTTCCGGTGGTTTGTTATTCGAAGGAGGGGAATAAAAACACGACGGGGGATGTTAATGAGAATGTTGACAAGACAGTTTTTGGGCATGACGGATTCTGGCAATCATTTAAAACTAAAGCTAAAACTAAAAACTACACAATACAATACAAACGCATCTACAAATACAAGCCTCCTCCCTCCCATGCCGCTCTTTTGTGCGGATGCAACTACCAGCAATACCTCACTCGCTCAAACAATTATTATCACTTCAGTTTTACAAAATAAATACTGCTATATATTACCAATGCAGACTAAGTACAGTGTCGATGATGATGAGATGAGACAACTTTATTTATAAAAGACACAAGAGAGTTTCTGCTATGAAATATCATGCAGCGATTGGAAGGAGAATGGAAAGAAGGAATAAGCAATCCATTTCGTCGAATTGACGACGGAATTCGGTGACGAGGCGTAACTAACTAAATAGTTCCCTTCGTCATAAAATAAATCTCTTCAGCCAACAGGAACTCACTCGGCTCTTTGCTATAAGCTTTCTGTAATTGAAGAGTGTAGAAGTATTGTGTCTGTATAGGATGATGAGACTGTCGAAGTTCGTTTGGGCACATGCTGATCAGCAAGTAATAAAATAAAGCTCTGTGCATCTTATTTTCGTCAATCGTCTTTACGCTCGTCCTCGTCTCAATCTCGTCACGCTTCAATCAATTTTTTCCACTAAACACTTCATTATTCAAAAGAAAGCGGATGAACAGCGCAGTCGGCAACCAAATACACTCAACATCAGAACATCAATTCACTCTTTCCTTCTTCTTCGTCTTAAGTCACTCACTATAGTCAAGTCACTATCAAATAGTGCTTCTATTCTCCACTTTTCATCGTCTTCTGCTCTCTTTTATACGGCTCTTCAGAATACAAGCCACTACCACCTACCAAGTCACAATGGCTTTTATAATATCAATGTAAACTCTTTGTACATTCTAGTAAATAAATCCAAAACTTCTAACTGCTTTGTCAAACTTAAATGTGAATGCACAATTATTGTTATGATTTAACAAATGCATGTGCCATGCAGAGACACCGTTTACATGCTAGCTGCTTTTAGTGTTTTAATATCTAAAGGTGCCATTTGATAGAAAATTGTTAAAAGATTGCAATGATACGAATTGAATTGAAATCAATGACATCTCAAGTTCCCAACTGATTTGATGATAATGCGAATAACTTGAGAAAATTATTAAAAAGTAACCGAAAGAGCAACATTTTTAATATATGTATATAAACCAATCCACAAGATTTGCATGTTAAAAATGAGCTGCTAAATTAACCACCGAAAAAAAGTATACATAAATAAAAATATTTCAAACGAAGGTTGGATCCAAAATGTGCTTTAATGTGGATCAGAAAAGACTTTCCAATTCCAACCCATGTATTTGTTTTCCACATGTTTCCACTACATTTGGCTCCATAGTCATTGCGATTAATTGCGATACAATTAGGCTCATTAAATAATGAACCGAAATCCATTTTTGGATAAAACGTAACATTAGAAAAAATTGTTCATGTTAAGAAAGTCAGGCGCGTAGCCAGGAGTTTAAGTTGGGGGGTGCACAGCAAGTTTGTTTATGAAATTTTATTTCTGGGAGGACAAAATTCGAACAGAAATTCACAGTAGCGCGTTGCAATGCAGTCAAATTAAAATGCATCAAATTCAAGCTTAGCACGATATTTTTTCCTAGATTTTGAACATTTTATGCAAAATTATCCAATTTTGTTACTAATATACTAATAACGGTTACAACTTACTAGTAAAAACGACGATCCGATGACACAGGACAACACAAGAGGTTACGTAGATCATACATTTTACAACGATTTGTCATTATAATGTGTTTAAAAAGTTCGCTTATACATTGTAATGATTTTACATGGTATATAGTAGAACTGGCCTTCCCGCTTCGCGGGAGTTCGATACACTTGCTTTTTGCTTTTACGATTTACAGTCTTTTTCAACTTAAGACCTAGGAACGACCGTTATTAATCTAGTTAAAAATTCGAATTTGACGTTCTTGGTATGGACAAACGCACGGGTGTTGGCGTTTGTTATATTGGTTACGCTCGGCATTCAGAATCATTAATTTCAGATACATTTATGGGGTTTTATGAGTTTAAATTTCTCGTCTGTCTGTCTGTTCATCGTTCGTGTTCTAAGGAACATTATTAAGCCTAATCCTGTCTGTGTTTAGAGGCAAGTTTGGGTGCTAAATTAGAAAAAATGACGGTTTTTAAAAAAAGATGAAATGCATGAAACAATTTATATCCGTTTGAAATAGTTTATTATTATGAGAATCTTATCTCGTGCGTTGTAACAGTAGTGTATGATGATGTTTCAAAAGGAAACACTCTCAGTACGCTGTACGCTACATAAAATAGCATGTACCTATAATTCTACAGTAGTGTAAGCAAAGGAAGGATAATAATGTATTATATACTTAGCATAGTCATTATGTATTCATGAACAAAGTTTGATTTCGTTGATACAAATGAGACTTTACACTGTAGTTAGTGGTTTTTGGGCTTCAAAGGGTTTGTTTATTGACATGGAAAATAAAGGGGAATCGACAGGCGAAGAAAACCTGAGACAGAAATAAAAAACGTCTTTGTGAAGCAGTCTTTAGCTTCGTTATTCTGACAGATCCCTTTCTTTTTAGTGATTCTAAGAGAGCAATTGATGAATTAATCACAGTCGGACAGAGACGTCGTCTCTTTTGGTTGGACTGAGCTCAGGATTTTCATTCTCTCTCGTTGAATAAAGTCAGACTGTTGGCCTACAAGATGTTCATGCCGTATGTAATAAGAAGAAAATGATCTCGGTTGGAAATAATGTTGATTTGAATTCGTAGTAAGCATTTCTGATTGTGAGATGAAACGTGGAGATAGGAGTGGAAGATTATCTGGAAGACTGATGAAAGGATTTTCGAAGACAACAGAATTCTTTGGAAAGGAAACGTAAAGGGAAGCAGGAGGACTGCAAAAAGGGATAGGTATTTGTATATCACAGAGGCAATCAAATCAAGGCACACGTTATTTGAACATGGAGTAGTGGTGCTGTTACAGCAACATTCAACTGTGGGAATAGAACAAGACAGTCTCGACCTCGACTGTTTGTAAATATCTGAGAATATCAAGCTGTCTATAGGTAAATGGTTTTGGCCGCAGCAGCGCTGCCGAGAAAAGAATTGACAGGACACGACGGGGACGCTTTCAAACTCTTTTCTTTTTACGCCTTGGCTCAATTTCTGAGATCCAATTCCGTTTCGCAATAAAAAAACAGCTGTTGTAAAGAAATAAACCATTCAAACGGTTTAACATTGTATCAGAATAAT
>JAQFYB010007759.1:0-10472 GCA_034694085.1 Pogonognathellus longicornis
CAACACCTACATTCATTGTCATTTGTAGCTGTAATAGGTAAATGTAATCCATCAGTTGTAATTTGGCCACCCTGTATAATTTCCAGCCACACAACACAAGCACCCGTGCATAATTTACGAGTTTTGACTCAGACTCTGCATCTGCTTCAAATGTTTAAGGTCTAAACGATAGTTAAATGCCAAAACATAAGCTTCGACAAAACACGTGCATATAAACAATGTAGTACAAAAATTACAAGAGGTACATAGTACGTAACATTATTTCTTAGCGGAAACTCTAATAAATTGCGAACAAAATATTGATGAATTATTTAAACTATGTTTGCAGTAGTTGTAATAACATTTACCGAGAAGTTAAGCTCTAGGTGTATATGTGGTCATACGCTTTATAGTAAGTCCGTGAAAAGAATTATAACCTTGTAATATTTTTTACAACATATAAAAGTGAAATGAATACTCCATTTACAAATATTTACTGAGTAAGAAATTCAATTAAATTATTCAATAACATTATTCGTTTAGTGCCATATCACTCCATTGTATACCTCCTTTTCTCAATATTAATTCAAGCTGTATCTTAAAGCAAGATTTTCACTTTCCACTACAATATTTCTGTTAACGCCATTAACTTTTCAATTCATTCTATACAAGCACTTCAATAACTTCCTACACTCTTGCATCAGTTTTCGTAATACACAACAACAACAAGATGTTTAGTAACGAGGTTAAACTCTTAATAAAATTCTCATTTGCATCTTCATGCTACTTTTACGGTATCCCTTGCGCATTTAATTTTAAAACTTTCAGATTGGTGGAAAATAAGAAAGCATTTAGACGATGTTTAATTTTACACCTGTGTATTTTCATATACACAATTTATTTGTTATATTGCGCATTCTTTTCTACATTGGAAAATAAAGACCATTTTATAATTTTCCCTGCAATTGTTATAAACATTGTGTTTCTCGTTGAAATATTATATACTTGGATAGTTCTGCAAGGTGATGTGTGCTACTTCACACAATATTTCACATTTTGGAACTCATTTGAAAGTAAGTTCAAAAGTTATTTTCAATTTTATTATTGTACACATTTGTATTAGTAAGTACCATTGTATTACTTGCAAAAAACATGACAAATGGATATCTGACTAAACCTGTAATTTTTATATCCTTCGTTTTAGAAAAATACGCCCTTGAAGGAGCTAATTTAAGAGACGGAAGTGAAATTCTGATTTCACTTATTGTCGTCGTCTTCAGTGGAGGTCCATATTTGTACATATTGTTTTTTTTCATTGGTGCACCAGACTCTAAAATATTTCTTTACAATCTTTTTCCTCTTTATTTCAAAAAATGTGTGATGGTCCCCATTTTATTTTGCCACTGGTGGTTAGTAGTTTGTGGTTGTTCAATTGGTATGTTTTATATGGTTTTGGTTGCGTCTGGTATATCGGGAATACTCAAACTGCTAATTAGAGAATTGCGTCCAAATCAAAAATCTTATAGAACGAAAGCAACCCTGAGACAACCAGCTCAATTCTGTCATACATACAGATGTCTTCAAGTCATAAATAAAATTTACATTCAAGATGTGTTTGGTCCTTTGTGTATTCCACTTCAATGGACAATGAATAAATTAACCTTAGTGTGTAATTATATTGTAGTTGTAAATCACAAACAAATGTCGTATTCCATAATATTTCTTGTAGCAGCGGCATCAATGATTTCCACAGCGTCGTGGTTTTTTGACGTGTTAGTTGCGGGACAGATTGACCATCAGTCAAAAAAGTGCTTGAGGTTGATGAAAAGTTATAATTGGAAGAATAGGAAGGACGCCAAGTATATGTCAAAGTTAAGAAAGTCATTTATGCCACTCAGACTTAAACATGGAGGAATGTACACAATTAAATCCACTACTTGTTTAAAGTATTTAATCACTGTGGTCCGGGGAACAATCAAAGTAATTATTTCTTTTAAAAACGCAGAATAATTTTTCATTTAAGAATTATGTTGTAATAAATTGATTTTTAATGCTAACTTTTCAATAAAGGTTTCATGAGGTTTAGTGTCATATTTTATTGCAAATGTTGTACCTATAATTTTTACATATATATTATGAATACATATACATATTTTATACATATTTTACGTATATAGAATATATACCTATAAATACAAATATTATGAATGTACAATTTATGAAGTCAAGTATGTATTTATACTTTAATAATAAGAAATTTGGTACTAATAGTACGAAAGTATTATGGCATAAATTACATTTTATTCGCTCAAAGCATGTTGAATTACTTATTCTTTTGCTATAATATTGAATATTATAGCAAATCATTGGTTTAGAAATCGTGTTCATGATGTGAGTAAATGTGTATCTAAGCTTGTCGCATTTTATATAAATTGGTTTCGATTCAGGTTCAACCATATATTCAAGCAAACACTCCAATTATCATTTCAAAATTTGATAATTGTATTTTATTATTACGTTTGTGTAAATTTATTACTTCTCGTGTGTCTAATAAATTTAATCAGTGCGGTCGGATGTCTAATAGATTTAATCAAGGCTGTCACACTCAAACGTACCTAAATATTTCATTCTTTTCATAAAATGTCTACCACACTACTATATACCTATCTAAAAATTATACCATTTTATTACTACAAGTCATTCTATTTGTATTCATGTATAAATATAATTACAATACGTAGATACTATCAGTTATGACTAAAGTTATACAAATAATAATAATAAACCGTTTTATGTTAAATTTAAAAAATGCACAGCATCTAACTGGCTGGTCCCGGGCAACTAGCCGCCCTTAATCTCCGCGCACTGGGGACAATTTTGATAGGTATTTATAAATCTAATTTGATGTTCACATTATGTACTGTGTTATCTGGGTAATCAATTTTGTCCCATTTTGACTACCTACTGAACTTTAAA
This sequence comes from Pogonognathellus longicornis, assembly GCA_034694085.1. Taxonomy (NCBI): domain Eukaryota; kingdom Metazoa; phylum Arthropoda; class Collembola; order Entomobryomorpha; family Tomoceridae; genus Pogonognathellus; species Pogonognathellus longicornis. The sequence continues at coordinate 2,956 of JAQFYB010007759.1, forward strand.
CCTCAATGAATTGTAAACCGTGTAATTTCGGGATATTTGGTCAACTGGGTATGATCTGTGGGCCTTGGACTACGAGATACATTTAAAACCTCGGTGTTGCATGCTGTTATGAAAATCCAATGTATATTTTAGTGGAGGGATTTAATAGCATTCTAAACACAAAATTGGCTGTAGTGTATAGGTTTGTTTTAATGAAAGTCGATTATGTACCAGTATTGGGCCGTAAATAAGTTGAAGAAATGAGCCCTTCAATGGAGCCGTGTGAGTACAAAACCAGTACAAGCCGTAGTAGCTCATTAAAACGCCCTTTAGAATTGACGGTGCCGTAATGGAGGTGTGGTGCGACTGTGTTTGGTTGCCTTATAAGATTGACTCACCGAAATAATAAAACTGATAGAATACACTGTGTTTTATGGACAGTCAAATTAACCTGGTGGTTCTTAATGCCACTTTCATATTAACCCGGGCGACCGCCCGGGGCCCCGCGCTTAAGGGGGCCCCGCGCACAAATACTTGCAGCATAGGGAACTCTGGTCACGGGAAATAGTATCGAAGAGTGAGGTTGGATATTGTAAGTTGTATAAATTTCAGAATTTCTTTACAACCTAATGCTTTTATTACTTAATTTTGAAATATGCCAAAATATTTCTGCGTAAAGTGTCATAATAACTCGCCCGGGGCCCCGCAAATTCTTAGGCCGGCGCTATTCATATTTTTGGAATCATTACCTAAAGCAAAGAAACGAAAGTTACTGCCAAAGTAGCATAACACATATTATACCACATTACTAAAGCACCTACTAACACTAAACGACATTTAATTTGGTCATCGTGGGCATAAGTGGAGCTTCTTTGTATGCGTATATTGCCGACATACTACATAATCGTTGCTCTAATCGTTTACTGGGCTAAAAAATAGAGGCGGCTATTAGGGAATACCCTAATTGATCTGTTGTTAATTATTGGCACGTACATATTTCCTAGCTTCCTAATTTAACCAACTGAATTTACGTGATAATAATTTTAGGATGGTGTATTTCCCAAAGTTTCAGCCAAATCATATATAGTATTATAATAATACGAAATGACATTGACTTATCATTGCACACATGAATAAAACATATCATGGCCAAACTGAGTTATTTCTATTTAGTTGACCGTCAAACCTGTAGACTTTATACAACTGTAACCGAATTTGACAATACTTGGCACTTAGTGAAATTGCGCTGCTTTCTTTGATATTTATAAATGTATTCATGCAGTGTAAGTTACAATAAGATATGTTTTTCAAATCTTTTTACTAGGACTTTAAAAAGTTTGAGAGCAGACCTTGAAATACAAATATTACATGTAAAGTCTACTGACGAAATACCTCACGGGGCAAAATTATTAAATAAAGGCAAACCGCTACAAGTTATCCAAATGGAAACTATTTAAACAATGTAGAAGTGGCGCGTGCAATGCGTCTATAAAAGGTTGAAAATATTCACTAAATGCTCAGTCAAGCTAACTTTCCTATTCTTATTACATTTAATCATTGAAGCGTTGTCTTTAATTCGTGAACTAGAATTGCAAACACTACATTTTAACTTTGCATACCATTAGAAAAATATTAAAATGTTCAGCTCTGGGGCCAAACTGTTACTAAAATTTGCATTTTCATCTTCCTGTTACTTTTACAGCATTCCGTGCGCTTTTAATTTTAAAACCTTCACATTTGTAAAAAGTAAACGAGCATATAACCGATGCTTATTTTTACACCTATGCATTTTTACATACACCGTTTATTTATTGTGCTTATCCATCTTTACAACAATCGAAAATAACGATCTGCTTATAATTCTCGCTGTAATGTTTATTCACATTGTGTTTATCCTTCTAATATTAAATATTTGGGTAGTTATGCAAGGCGATGTGTGCAATTTTACGGGATATTTTACTTTTTTCAATTCATTTGCAAGTAAGCTTAAAAATTCTTTCAACTTTCTATATATTCATATAAAATTATAATCTCATAATTAGTAGAGTTGTAAATGGGCAGATATTTTGCATCTCGCGACCGAACTCTACAAATAAAATTCTAAATCTAAACTTTCAATCCCGAACTCGACTCGAGCTTGAATTAGTAGAAACATGTTGGTAAACAATGAGGGTTTATTATTTGTTCTAGAGGGGGAGGGCGTTTAAGTGAATGTGTGTTGTTAGAAACATTTTGATTATAATATATTCTAACCCTTTGCAATTTTAGTGAAAAAAGTTCCATGTACGTGGTAAACTTCAGAGGGTACCAGGTTATGTTATAACGGTAGGTGTTTTTGGAAAATTAGTTAACACTTGATCCAACCCCATCACTCATCGATGCATCGATAACCTAACCTCTAACCCTGTGAAATTTACCAATTGAATTGAATTTTCCCCTCTAATTTCACATGTAATTATATATGTAAGTAACAAAGTATTGTACATTTCTAGTCCGAACCCTACTCAAAATTTCTTGCCCGAACCGCCCAGACACGAAACAATGTACTTAATTTTGTTGCCCGATAACGATTTCGGGCGAGCAGGCTCAACTCGTTTACAACTCTAATAAGCATGTAGTAGTTTTACTTTGTAATACCATTAAATTACTTGCAGCCATTAAATAATAGCTTACATCTCTAACTAATTTTTTAATATTTTAATTCTGCTTTTAGAAAAATACGCTCTTGCAGGAGCCAATTTAAGAGATCGAAGTGACATTCTGATTTTACTTATTTTCGTCGCCTTGAATGGATCTTCATTTTTATACATATGTTTTTTTTCTATTTATGTACCCAATTCTAAAATATTTATTTACAATATTTTCCCTCATTATCTCAAAAACTGGATTCTAGTCCCCATTTTATTTTTTCACTGGTGGCTATTTATTTGTGGTTGTTCACTTGCTATGTATTATTTGGTCTTGCTTCAGGCTACAATGTCAGGGTTTCTTAAATTGTTAATTAGAGAATTGCGACCAAATCAGAAATCATACAAAACGAAAGCAAATCTTAGACAACCTGCCCAACTCTGTCATACATACAGATGTCTTCAAGTTATAAATAAAACAATTCAAGATTTTATTGGTCTTTTTAGTACTCCACTTCAATTTGCAATGAATAAATTAACCTTAGTGTGTAATTATATTTTAATTATGAAGCACAAAGAAATGTCGTATGCAATACTAATTATTATGGCAGCAGGTTCTATCGTTTCCATGGCGTCATGGTTTATTGGTTTACTAATTGCGGGACAACTTGACCTGCAATCAAAAAAGTTTTTGAAGTTGATGAAAAATTATAATTGGAAGAGTAGGAAGGATGCCAAATATATGTCAAAGTTAAGAAAGTCATTTATGCCAATCAGATTTAAACATGGGGGAATGTGCACAATTAAATCCACTGCTTGTTTGAGATATTTACTTGTTGTGGCTCGTGGAACAGCAAAGGTACTCATTTCTTTCAAACCACAATAACCGCATACATAAGTCTGAATTAAATAATTTTATGTAAAAAATGTGTTTAAATTCTACTTGCAACTAATGGTGTCATTACTTTTAATGCAGTAATTTATAATAAGTGTAAACCTATAGCTTTTGCATATATCTTTATCTATATACAATCCACTAAAAATAAAAACGTGCAATTTATAAAATAAGCGACTGACCCCTATTCACTATTGAATAAAAGTATTATAGTTATTAGTAATACCATTAGTAATACCAACATCATTATAAGTTTCAATTATTTACATCACGTGGCAACTTTACTAATCATTCACATATATTATTTCATTAATGCAATAGCTAGTGAACTTTCACAGTAAATTTCAATAGATCACATTTACTGAGTTAGAAATCGAGTACATGTGTATACCAGTAGATGTGCGATAATAACGGAGCTTATTCCATTTTATCAAAACTTAGAATTAATCATACTTTATCTTAAACGACCCAATGCGTTTTAGTATCTAATAATTTGAGGATACTTGTAAACCAATAAATTTGTCCAAGTTAATTACGAGTTAATAAAGATAGTGGGAAGACTATACAATAATATACACCTTAAACCATTAGAAAAGAATGTAGAACATTTCCTATAGTAAAAGATTTTGTCAATAACACGGCGACATATGGAATATTTAAACAGCATTCTGCAGTAATTGCATGGAACAAGTACAATTCTGGAGAATATAAAACTTTTAAAACGATGTGAGAGGCATAATCAAATTGAAAGGAATATAGTAAAACTAAAATACTAAAAAAAACGTAATTTGTAATTCCATATATTAAATAGTTATAAAACTGATGCTAAATTAAATGAATGATTTATAAGGTACTGCTGGGGGAGAGCAGTGGTAACAAAATGTTATGTAGTGATTCTAATTTATGCAATGGATAATTTAATGTAAGACCTGAATTTGCCACTTCAATAAAGCTGAATTGAAAGTGAAATACGTATCATATTTTGTGCGATGTTATGTATATACTGTAGCACTAAAACTAAATAACATTTATTTTGCTCATAAATAGAATAGTGGAAAACAACGTAAGTTTAATTTTTAAAGCGAATTACGTGTTTAAGTTATACAATGTGCCCCTCATATTAACTCCGGCAAACAATACATGGGTGCTTTCACTTGCCAACTAAATGCTATATATTATGGTCTTCTCTTTGTATAGTTCCATTATATTTCCCAGTTTTTTTGGGCGTTAGACATTTGCATAGCAATCAACAATCCGTTGATTCAGGTTATTCAGGTCGCGGTGTAGTAGACTTGAGACTTCGGACAACCCCACAGTTAGAAATCGAGTGGAGTAAGCCCGTGACAAGGTAATTTAAAATTGTAACAATTGCATTATTTATTATTTTATGTACATAATGTACATGTACTTTTGAAGCACATAAAATTTCCAGCCAAACAACACAATTACATACCAGTGCATAAATTACGAGTTGTGACTCAGACTCTGCTTCAAATGTTTAAGGTCTAGATAGCTAAATGCCAAAACATATTTGCTCCGACAAAACACGTGCATATGAACAAGGTAGTACACAAATGATAAGAGGTACATCATTTCTCAGCGGAAACTCTAATATACAGTGACCATATCTGAATGGATAAAATCCTGGACATTTTTTAAAATCCATTGAAATTTTACAAAACCCTTCATTTCAACAAGAAAAATTCGGGACGGCAAATATGTAATTTTACCTTCCTGAATTTTAAACATTTAGTCAAAATCAACCTAAAAGACAAGAAATTCGCGCGAAGCGCGAAACATTTTGCAATTTTGTGTATTTTCCTGGAAAAATCATCTGTTTTTTGGGAATTTTGAATTAACTTGAACAAAAGATTTTTTTTGTAATTATGTGTTCTTTTATGGGAAAATCTTTTTTCGAAGATTTTCGAAGATAATCTGGATTTTTTTGTATGGCTAATTGTAATCAAAATCGTTCTATAATGCATCAAATTTTGGCGTAGCGCCAAATTTTGATGCACTTTGCATTTTTTAGCAAAAAGACATGCTTTCTGTCATGGCTAAAAGTCAGTGCATGATTCAAAAAGCAGTACAAAACAGTAGGTACACCAGTACATCGAATAAAAATCAGTACAGTACTGGTAAAATCAGTATTTATTGCTCCTTATGCAATATACAATATTAACAAGATCACTAATACACAAGTACTTTACTTTGCCATGTAGAAGTATAAATACAATACATTGGAAATAAATAAACTATTACAAACAGATGTAATCAAGTACACACCGTTAACCATTGGTAGTAAAACCTTGCTGCGAGGATACGAGGATGTTAAACATCTTATTGTGCTGTGTGTATGTTATTAACGGCACACACGCATATGGGTACACTAAGACCGTTTAATATTTCTGGCTTTATTTTTCGGGTTCACATTATTTTTATGAAATCCGGGACAATTTTCTAAATCGGGGACAATTTTCTAAATCCGGGACAGTTTTCTAAATCCTGGACAATTTTCTAAATCCGGGACAATTTTGTAAATCCGGGACAATTTTGGAAATCCGGGACAATTTTCTAAATCCGGGACAATTTTGTAAATCCGGGACAATTTTCTAAATCCGGGACAATTTTGTAAATCCGGGACAATTTTGTAAATCCGGGACAATTTTGTAAATCCGGGACAATTTTGTAAATCCGGGACAATTTTGGAAATCCGGGACAATTTTGTAAATCCGGGACAATTTTGTAAATCCGGGACAATTTTGTAAATCCGGGACAATTTTGTAAATCCGGGACGTTTTCGAAACGCCCGGGACGGGGTCCTCAATCCGGGACAATCGGAGTCGTCTGGCCACTGTACTCTAATAAATTGCAAACAAAACTTTCATGAATTATTTAAACTATGTTTGCAGTAGTTGTAATAACATTTACCGAGAAGGTATAGAACTGTATGTGCATATTATGTGGTCATAAGTTTTTTAGTAAGTTCGGGAAATCGATTGTAACCTAACAATAACCTTTGGTATAAAATATTGACCTTGGTATACCGACTGAATTCTGAGCAGGAGAATAATTATAGTAGCAACAAGTCTTACAAGTTTCGGAAGCTCTGTAAATATTTTTTACAACTATATAAAATAAACTTTGTCATGATGACTACTGACTACTCCACTTACAAATACATATGTACTCATTAAGAAAGCAGGCTTGTTCACGTTATTCGTTTGGTACCAAGTCACTCTATTGTGTATCTCTATTTCTCAATATAATTCAAGCTGTGGCCTAATTAAAGCAAGATCTTCAATTTCCATTACAATATTTCTGTTAGGGCTATAATCTTTTCACTTCATTTCTATTCCAGCACTTCAATACCTTCCCATACTTTTGCATTCGTTTTAGTAGTACACCATCAACAAGATGTTTAGTATCGAGGCTAAACTCTTATTGAAATTCGCATTTGCATCTTCATGCTACTTTTACAGTATCCCGTGCGCATTTAATTTTAAAACTTTCCGATTTGTGGAAAAAAAGAAAGCATTTAGACGATGTTTATTTTTACACCTGTGCATTTTGATATACACATTTTATTTGTTATATTGCGCATTCTTTTCTACATTGGAAAATAAAGACCATTTTATGATTTTCCCTGTAATTGTTATAAACATTGTGTTTCTCGTTTTAATATTACATACTTGGATATTTCTGGAAGGTGATGTGTGCTACTTCACACAATATTTCACATTTTGGAACTCATTCGAAAGTAAGCTGAAAAGTCATTTTCAATTTTATTATTGCACACATTCCTATTAGTACCATTGTTGCAAAAACCCATGACAAATCGATATCTGAATAAACTTATTATTTTTATATCCTTCGTTTTAGAAAAATACGCCCTTGAAGGAGTTAATTTAAAAGACGGCAGTGAAATACTAATTTTACTTATTGTCGTCGTCTTCAGTGGAGCTCCATATTTTTACATACTGTTTTTTTCCATTGGTGCACCAGACTCTAAAATA
>JAQFYB010007760.1:0-10472 GCA_034694085.1 Pogonognathellus longicornis
AGGGCAGTATGGCGTTTTACGATTTTCCAAAAAGACATGGGAAAGATCGAAGTGATAGCTATGATCATTTCACAATAGCTTGTGGCTTGTGTATTATGAAGTATTAATTTCGTTTATTCATTTGTAGAGAAAAACGTAAAAAAGTTGACGTTACACCAAATCGAAAGAACAATACGCTTTTCTATAGACAAATTATATCGTATTACTTTCGAAGAGAGTTATCGGTGGGCAACGAAGATGATGTAATTACCATACTAAATGTTCCATTTCTGGTAAAGTATTTTTCGAACTAAACCCTTTTATTTGTAGATATCGTTTGTTAAAAACTACATTTTATGGTCATGGAATATGCTTGTCGACAGTCTCAACGATGTTTTTATTTTATAATATGGATTTGCATTAGCCAAATGATGGAGGAAAGTTTTAGTAATAAATTGGATTTTCCGTAATAATTTAAAAAAAATTATGGCAGATATAATTTATATTGTAAAATAATATACCTAATGTATTTCTATGTAATAACTTAGCAAGGTGCAACTTAATACACACGCCCGTCAGCCGTGAGAAAATATTAATTGCATATTATTAAAATCTAGACATTGTACATATATTATGATGTAGTAAGGTATGTACTTAAGTAGTTAGTTAATTCTTTTTTACTCCAGTTTCTTTGTGTGCAGTTTCACACAAAAAAACTAGTTCATTTATTGCAATTTCGAATTTTACTTCCTTTAATTGTATAACTTGCATCATATATGCATAATAGTTTATAGGTGCTTACAGTTGGATGGAAGCCATATTTTTGCTTTCACGTTTATTATCAGTTTCACGTATTATCGTTTTACATCAACAGCCATTGTAATAATAGTGGAGTGGGTCAAACTGATCAGTGGATGTAAGAATATGCAATGCACAGATGTGTCTGTGATGGACAGACTGACAAATTATTCACATAAAAAACGGTACTTCCCCAAGGTACCACGGTGGTGCTACCAGGCTACCACCACCACGTACCTTAACACTAGTACCCAAAGATAATGATATCATCTTTGGTTGGGTACTATGGTATGTAGGCATGTTTATTATATATTCTAGCTACTTTCTTTCTAATACTAATTTTTGTAGCGAAATAACCACTTTTTATTAAGTATGTATTCTCTTTCTGGGGGCCCCCTGAACCTTGGGGCCGGTATGCGACGCATACCTTGCTTATCTGCTATTTACGCCAGTGCATAATATAATGCAAATTGAGCAGAACTAAAACTTATATACTTAGCTAATTGTAAACAAAAATGTACCTAGTTTAAAATGTGGTAACTTATTATTGATTAAAATAATCTTGAAAATGAATGAACATTTCAGGCGATTGCTCAAAAAACGAGAGAGTTGCCGAGTTTCCTAGCTGGTTTGGCAGCTTCTTACTTTTCTGACTTTAATGAAACGCTATTTGTACAAAGGAAAGTCGAACAAATTTTATTCAAAGGAAGATTTGAGCCAATGATAAACGAAATCCAAAGTCTGACTGGGATGGAAACATTACCTAATAGTACTTTTGGATTCCTCGTGGGGGTAAGTTAATCAATACCAAAGACATTTATTTATCCAATTACTATATATTTTATGCTATATCTTTTTACTATGCATTCATTCTTCTTATTTTTGACCTCACGATTTATGAATACTTTTTACTTGTTTTGAGGTTACGATGTCGACATACTTGCATAATTCAATTAAATTGCATTATATAATCTATAATAAGCATATAAAATCTGTGCCTAATTACAATATAATATATTTTATATAGCAAAACTCAAATATAAACGAAACACATTTTGCAAAGTTATACAAAAAAATGATTTTTTTAGAAAAATGGAAGTGATGACGGAGTATTGGAAATTCATTCCGGAGTAAATAATGTAAATCGGTTTGGAGAAATAGTCAGTTGGGAAGGAAAAAGTACTTTGGATTGGTGGCGTGGTGAATCGTGCAACAAAATTAACGGCAGCGACGGCAGTCTATTCCCTCCATTCCGAACTAAAAATGATGTCCTCTACATTTTCAATAGTGACATTTGTCGATCAATTTCCTTAAATTTTAATGAAGACACAGAGTTTAGAGGAATACCTGGTTACCGGTACACTCCGCCTAAAGCCATGCTTGAAGACTCCCGAGTTAATGGTGATAATGCGTGCTTTTGCACTCAGATCCTACCGGAAGACGAACCAGATTGCCTCTTAGCTGGGGCTATGTCTTTGAAAAGCTGTAGAGATGGTAAGATAGCAAAAGATTGTTTGACGATACACGTGTATGCTAAACAATAGTAATAAAACCCATTGTAGATAAATATAATTGTCACGACACCTCTCCAGATCTTACGATAAAAGTTAGGACACTCATGTAATTGGGACAGTTTTATGCAAACAATGAAATATAATAGTTGCATGGGGTATTCACTTTTTAACTTCTCTATTATGTGACCGAAGGAGCTCCAGTGGTGATGAGCACACCTCACTTTCTGGACGGAGATGAGATTTATATTCAAGCCTCTGGTTTGTCTCCCGACAGAAGTAAACATCAAACGCTCCTTGACATTGAACCAGTAAGTGCTGCTAAGTAAAATTATTATGTTTCATCGATAATCGAAATAAATTATAGTAAAACAGGAGACAATTTTTTGGGGTGTCTTGAAACACTTTTTGGGGTGTTTTGAGACTCTACATTGGGCTTCACGAAACACTTTTTGGGGTGTTTTGAGACACTACATTGGGCCTCACGAAACACTTTTAGGTGACTTGAGACACTTTTTGGGGTGTTTGAGACTTTTCATTGTGTGCCATGAAACACTTATTGGGTGTCTTGAGCCACTTCATTAGGCGTCATTAAACACTTTTTTGGATGTCTCGAGACACTTTTTTTAGGGTGCCTTGATACCATTTTTGGGGTGTTTTGAGACACTTCATTGGGCGTCATTAAACACTTTTTGGCTATTTCTATTTTATTTGTTTGGTTTTCTTAGCTTACCGGGGTCGTAATAAATGCCTTCAAAAGAATCCAGTTTAATGTAGAATTGAAAAAATTAAAGGCTTTTCCAGCATTCCGAAAAGTTACACCAATGCTATTTCCTCTCTTTTGGATAGAAGAGGTTAGTTAATGTTCAAAATAATCTGCATATTATATGAATGAATACATAAAAATATGTCATTGCATTATTGTGTTGTAAATAATTTTTCTTCTCTACTTTGATGAAGGGCGCAAGCATTGATGCAGAGAGTGCACAGCGCCTGAAAGACGAGCTACTAACACCTTTATCAATATTTGCTGTTCTCAAATGGGGGGTGATTGTTCTGGGTTGGATTCTCAATTTAGCAGGTGTATTCATTATTTTATTAAGATTTAGAAAATCCAAGCCATATGTTTAACTAAGAGTGATTAACTTTAGAAGATTCCCACCAGAATTATTTAATTCAATGAAATCCAACTCCCCTGCAGCGTAGTAGTATAAAAATATTAGTATTATATTTAGACGTGTCACAAATATTAAGGGGGAAGTTATACAAAACCTCCTTTCCGTCAGATGACAATTTAAGAATTTAATGTGATTGTGATTGTAAATCTTAGGTAGTTAAATAAAGATTAGCCACATGTACATAAATAAGATGCCTTATGATCGCGCCTAAAAATGTAAAAAATAATTCGACATTTTTAATTATTGTGCATTTGCAGGAGCACTACTTTAAGCATGAAGGGATTTCAGTGGTTTAGCGCGGACTCATTTTTACAATGTAACAAATGTTGCGTATTTGTACTGTGCCAATTGCACTTACAATTAGTCGGTATACCTAATTACCTAGCTATATTAAAAATGTGGTGCTTTCAATTGCTTTTAACCAGTTAAAAGTAGACCTGCAAATTCTGAAGTTATTCGTATTCAAAATCCCTTCATCCTTAAGTAGCGATTTTTTGTACAATATCTTTAACTCTAGTTTTTTACCCATGGTATTAATAATGTAATAACTTCGTTGAATACAACTGTGGTAGGTTGAAAGATGTGTACAATACATAAAGATAGATAATTCGCTAAGGTTGTCAACAAAACCTGTAGTGCAAGGCGCAAAGTATGTATTATGGGCACGGGTAATGATTTGATGAACATGAAAATGGACCAACACAACAACAAAGAATGTTTTGCAAGTTTGCTACTCAAGTTAGTTAACATTCAATAAAACACTGACAAATCAACAATTTTTATTCACTAGCTGTGATGACTCACGTTGTTGGTACTTTTTGTTTTGAATACTATTATAGGTAATACAGGTGTAATATTTGGCTGTTTTAAGTAGTCATAAAATCGTGTTATTTAGTTTTAATTTTAGATTAGAGCTACAGTTATTAGTAATTCTATACAATTGTTTCGCTTAAGTATTATTCCACTAGTGAGTACTTGTGTAAGTTACACATTGAAAACGTATTTTGGGTTACGTAATAGTACATATCTCTAGTACACGTATTTCATTATCGGTGTATGTAATATCTATAGATGTGTATCGGTCGGGATTTATATCAGGACAGTATTTATAAAATACTAGTTTACATAATCCACTCTAACAAGTATTTTACATAACAATAACTACTTCATTTCCATTTTTAAATATGTCGTTAACTCGTAATTGTGGGTTCAAGATTTATATACTGTTCATACCTATTCCCTATGCAAGTAGGTATGTATTTATGTATACATATGTATAAGGTAATCTGTATTGCACGCAGGCAAAACAGTTACTTTATTGTGTTCACGTGTGTAATGTTCTGTACGTACCCTGTAACAATAAGATGTCTGCTCTTGTTCTTTTCTTACATCTAGCACTACATAACTTCAAGTTGAATAACTTTATTAAATTAGAAAGTAAAACACATTTCCAGCTCAAAATGAGAATTTAATCTCCTAAATACGTTTTGGTATGACATTTAATATTACCATTCGTCCTACAAAATGCAGGCTTCATCTCAATGGATTTAAGCAACACATCCTGTCTTATAATCTCTTACAAATATAAACTTCCAGGGAAGATTATATTATTGAGTCCAAGTTTAGTATGTTAAAGAGGTGCCTCACCGTCATATCTTGCAAAACGCTTGGTAATTGGGCAACAGTTTAAAATAAAATAATGAAATCCGATATAGCTAACCTTGGTTAACTGGTTGTGTGTAAACAGCAAACACATAAATTGCCTAATTATATTAGGCATACGAGAAACACATTGACATTGGCTACGATTTTGTATGGATGGTTACTATTATTATTATATTTTTGAAATGCTAATTGTAAGTATAGCTAACCAAAATATTTTTGTGCGTGATTAATTAAAATAAAAATGTATAAAAAAAATATACAAATTACGGAAATTTTTCTTTGTCTGTATTCTTTTTAAGCTTAAGTTGGATTAGTGAATGAATACAAAGTATGCATCTACAAAAGGGTATATGGAATCAGTTATATCTATAACCACGTTATCTCAAATTATATGTAATACATTTTCATACATTTACAATTTAGTATCGATATTATTATAATAAATAGAAACATTATAGCAGTCGATCTACATTAATTAGTAATACTGAAGTGATACAACAGAAATAATATTAAATATTATTATTACTTAACTTTCGCTATGCTGCAAACTAAATAATATTGGTATAATTGTGCAGATTTATATTACTGTGGTGCCTTCACTCGTATCTTGTAATAAAATCAAAATATTAATACAATCCTACTTTATGACCAAATATTGTATGAAAGTCTCTGTTCACAGTTCATATATTTGGAATATTTCAATTAGTTTGACTTTGTAGTTACCGTATCACACACTATTATCACAACATTTAAAGCAAGCTATGGTCAGCACATCAAAATACTGATGCTTTACAATATTAACATCAAGAAATCAACCTACATTTGTAAATTGTAACTGATTCAATATTCATATCAACATTGTTGAGTATTTAGCACTAACACATAATATTATTATTATGCCAAAAACTGTCCAATTCTGCTATTCTCGACAAAGTTTACCACTAGATTCGTTTTTAATACAAATCATCGTAATATGTAATACATCTAAGGAAATATATCTAAACTAATCAAGCCGACAGCTTTCACCAAATACTGATTTGCAATATTTTGATAAAGTTGAGATTTCGTAAACATTGCTATCCAATGATTCATAGACCAGAAAAGTTATCACTTTTATCACATATTTGGCTACTCACTTAGACACAGTCATGCTATATTACTCTAATTATAGCACTAATAATATTGGCCACACTAACTCTAATTTTAATACTTATAATTCTCGTCATTTGAAAAAGTTAGTTTAGTCACTACATGATTTACAATAGGCATATATAGTGTGGCCAGCGCATGAACATTTTGTTTAGGAATCTTCTTTGCAGTACACAGTACATAAACGTACCGATTGTTTGAAACGCCATTTCTTATAGTCGAGAATCTCGACTCGAGATTCGAGAATAGTGAACACGGCCACACGGCTGAACGTACCTTTTCATTGATTGTGTACCTTTTGTTCAAACTGTCTAAAAAACATAAATTATCTATTCACGTTTAATTTTATATTATAGCAGCAATTACCACATTAGAACATAATCTAGTCAAGATCCAGTTCACCAATCAGAATCCGACAAATCTGGATCTTCAGGTGATTCTTCTGCATCGAAATTTATGTCACTTGCCTCGGGTCCAAAGTACACGAACGCATTCTCCAAAGATTTACAAATCAATTGTCTCTGATGCTTTGTAATCTATTTAAAATAATTTAATTTTTAATTTTACAATCATCCAGTTTTGTTTCACATACTCCCGCTGTTAGTATACTTTGGTATATTCTATTATAATAGAAATTGCAATGTACCTCTAAGGTGTCCACCACAGTATCGGAATGAATAACATGGTACCCCGTAATGGTAAGATAACGAAGCTGTTTCATATGTCGTAGAGCAAAATACGCACTCAGGTCAGTAATGATGTTGGGAATTCTGCGCTCATGTACTGTTCCAACATTTCTGACAATACATGTCAGTTTCTTTAGATCTATCAAAAATAATAACATGCAGTAGTCCCAAAACCAAATTATGATTATATAATTTATGTTTACTATTACTTGAGTCAAAATCAAGTACCTACTATTCCCTGGGTATAACCCGACCTCGTGTATATAACATGATTGTGTCGCGAAGGTTATAAAATACGGTTATACATTACGTTATAGTTATATACATGCTCGCGACTACGCCGAGCTTCAGAAAAGGCGAGATGAGATAACGCCACATTATAACCAGGGAATTAGCACGAATTTAGTAAGTAATTTAAAAAGTGGTTAATTGATTTTATAACTTGAAATAAAAAATTCTTACACTTCAAGTCGCATATAGACGCAGTTGTTTTATATCGCTCTAAAATGCCTTCTGCGTATGCTCCTTTCTTTTCTATCTGTAGCAAATCTTCGTGTGATATTCCAGTGAAGCCCGCATCAAGGTTTGAACGACCATAAGCGGTCATAATAGTCATTTCCTCCAGCTGTGGCCATGCCTTAAAAATTTCCGTCAAAAACTCGCTATTTGGGTTGTGTATTTTGAGTTTTTTAACATTTGGGAAAATTTTGGCAACTCTGTCAGGAAACATCGAGTCGTTAATGGAATGAGGAAGATTTAGAGACTTGAGTTTAACGCATGGAAACTTCATGTTATTGTTTTGCTGTGGAAAGTAGCAATCCAGCTTCTTAGAACTCAAAGATCCACCGATACGGAGGCGTTCAAGTCTCGGCGTTGATGCTACATAATTGATAGGCTGGCATGAAACAGGATCGCTGCCCCAAATTCCCGTTAACTTTAGAATCTTAATATTCATCCCTTTGGGAAATACAATATTCATTGGCGGAATATCTCTCTTCTTTTTCAAGCCTCCGAGAGTGATTTGCTGTAGTGTGTCCTTTTGTGAATTTAAAAATTCATAAAACGTTTCTGTTTTCAAATCTCCAATTAAATGATATACTTTAAGTTTAGCTAGGGCAAGCCCCATGCGGCTGAGTGAAATAAGAAGTTGGACGTGGCCTTCGCTTAGAGAAAAAAACTCCATTACTTGCATCTTTTTCAGGTTAACGTACTGAGATTGCAAGGCAACCAGTACTGATGCCGTAACGCGACAATAAAACAAAATATCAGAAGAATTCACATTTTCCATTATTAGAATTTCGCTTAAGTTAATGGCTGCTGAAAAGAGATCTGAATAGAATGCAGAATATATTTTAGAATCTTGATTTTGGTACAATCCAATAGATTTGAGATTCAAAAGTTTTGGAATATCGGCTTGTGGAGAATTGGGAAATATCTTTTGAGACAACAAACTGGAGCCAAGGGAATGTATGAGAAGAGTCTCTAATGAGGACAGTTTATTCCAGAATAGTTCTTTTAACTGTGATAATGTCACATTCTTAGTGTCAGTCAATTTTAAGTGCAATTGTTTTAGAGTCGGACCACAAATCCGAAAAAATAAATCTCCATCTTTTTGAATATTCAGCCCAATAAGAGAAAAATTTCTGAAAGGTATTAGTCCATTGCGACACCCTGTCATTAAGTATGCAAAAGCATTTAGTTGTTCTACATTGATGATTAAATCCGTTCTGTAACAGCCGAATTCAATCGTAATTTGTTTTTGCAGTAGGGGGACTACACGTTCGTTCCACAAGGTACACACCTGACGACATTTCAGCAGTTCAAATTTTGACATCATTTTCATTATTTGAGACACTATCTGTCGAAACAAAAGCAGATATTTTACAGAATATTGACTAACAATGACTATAATTTATTACAAATTAAGGCGAGCTATTATAATTATTGTATAGCAATAAAACTGGTTTTTTATGAATTTTGTGAATTGTATGCTTACCAAATCATTTAACAAAGGATGAAAGTTAGCCTGCTGTGTGGATATTTCCATTTTATCTTCATTGTGCACTTCCTGAACGCTATCGGAATCATTTCCATCAAAGTGACCTTCTGACTAAGTGTTCATCAAATAAATAATAGTTAAGTTAATTTGCACACATACATAATTTGATAATCCAAGATATAAGGCTATTTCCATCTTTTCACTAACATAATGCTAAATTGAATAGTTATTTAAATGTATATTTAATATTTAAGAGTTTAAGACGACAAAAATGCAAAAAGAAATATCATTAGATTTATGTAATTAATGTATTATCTTTTTATATTAACTTACTGTTGGTTGTGTCACGTTTTGAGTATCGTTTATTAATTCCATATTGACCTTTGGGTGTCAGATGTCAGAGTTTTGTTGAACGATTAAAATCAGGAATTAGATGAATGGATTTGTCTGCCGATGACTACTTATTTTACTTTCATCAGTCCTCTATGGGGCCATTGTGACTCCTACACATCTACAGATGACAGAATCGAAAAATTATTAGTAAGTATGAAGTAGTATAGTATAATTAATTTAACGATACTCAAGGTAATATACCTTGAGTGAGTATCGCTAAATTAAATTTTCAAATGTCTCATCCTAGGTATAAAGCTATTTCCATCTTTTAGTATAAAGTCAATCCTTCCTCCATCCTTCTTGGATTTACTATCTACTGAATCTACTTCTTACATATGACATAATATTATTGGCATACTGAAACATATCTCCCTTTGTTCTTATTTAAACCTTGTATTTTAAAATCGACAATTACAACTATTTCAAATTCAAACTATCATCAAATTCAAAATTGCTCACTTCACCTTGAGTTGTTGGTTGCATCTTTAGTTGATCTTGTATCCGCCCGGACACCGGAACTTGGACACTACACTGTTGACTGTATAAGTGTATATTATGTAAGTCTGGAAGATTGACTTTAACTGGAATCAACAGCTGACAGCTGACGTCAAACGTTGAGTGAGTCCCTTCGTTTTCAACTTTCACTCTTAAAAATGCATTAATTAACTTTAAACTTTTTTGGCCTGATTTTTGATGGACTTTAATTGTGTGAGGTATGTTTTATTAGATAAATATTATATACTTCCTATATAACAGACAAGTTCAAACAGTTATAACATAATTTACTCACAAAAGTCACAACTACAAAAGGTACAATACATTTCAAGTCTCGACTCTCGAATCGGTCGAAACAAACTGATTTACTTTTGCACGCAAAAAGCTCTGCTACACTTTTGAGACTTTCCATGTGACTGTTTGTGTTCTAAAAGTGCAAAATTGCAAATCCAAACCAAAACTTCACTCGTCCGGTCCTAAAGCAAAGATTCAAGATTACAAATTAATTACAAGTAATTTATTATTAGAAATTAGAAATCCAGAATGGACCTTTTCATTATTACAAAATTGGAAGAACTTGGAAGAATCACACGGACGGTGTAACGGTTTTCGGCTTATT
>JAQFYB010007761.1:0-10471 GCA_034694085.1 Pogonognathellus longicornis
TCAATTTTTCATTGATAGTCTCAATTTTTCATTGATAGTCTCAATTTTTCATTGATAGTCTCAATTTTTCATTGATACTCTTAATTTTTCATTCAACTCCCTCCAAAAGCATAAACATGAAACAAACCTTTCAGAACTATTATTAACCCATTGAATACCGCACCACCAGGCATCGTAATACAAATGGTCTTACATGGGAAAAATGTAGTTTTTTGAAGTTTAAAAATATGTTGATTTCAATTAAAATATCGAAATTCAGTTTCGCGCATTCCTTCGCGCTGCAGCGCTAGCGCACTTACGAGATTTTTTTTTGATATTCACCGATTCAGATGAAATTTAGTTTTTTGAAGTTTAAAAATATGGTGATTTGAATAAAAATATCGAAATTCCGTTTCCCGCATTCCTTCGTGCTGCAGAGTTTGCGCGCTTACGAGACAAAGTTTTGATATTAACCGATTCAGATGAAATTTAGTTTTTTCAAGTTTAAAAATATGGCGATTTCGATAAAACTATGTAAACTGAATTTCGCGTATTCCTTCGCGTGGTATTACCGACACGCTTAGTTTAAGCGCGCTTGTAGTACCGCGCAAAGGAATGCGCGAAATTAAATTTACATAATTTTATTGAAATCCAAATATTTTAAAACATCAAAATACCAATTTTTATCCAAATTCATCAATGTTATGAAATTAGCAATCGCGTGCTATTAAGCGCGCTTGTTTTACCGCGCGAAGTAATGCCCGAAATTAAATTTACATAATTTTATTGTTATCCCCATATTTTAAAATAGCAAATAACAACTATTATCTTTAAAACGTTTTAAAGATTTTATTTGTTCGGTTCGTGGTATGTAAAAGGTTAACTCTGCTGGTGTTACTATGCATGTTTACATGCTGACGTAACCAAGAAAATACGAAAGGTTATTTTTTAGTATTTGTTTTCTACTAATAATTTAAACCACTTATAATTCACGTGGATTTTTGAAACTTTTGTATCTGATAAAAAAAGAATACTCTATTTAATTACATATTTATCTCCGATCATGCTAATTTATGAATTGATCCTACTCTCCTACCAACACCCACATATTCTGATGGTAGCCCCCCTCTATTTATAGCCCACATCTGTAATCCATTTTGCATATTTATAGTCCCCTCTAATGGCAGCCCACCTCAAAAATAAAGTATCTCAGTTAACTGTATTACAGGGAGCTAAAGTGGATAAAATGAGAATTTAACCCTGCAAAATTCAAATCGAAGAGGCAAATTTTGTTATTTTATAAATTATAGCCCCCCTTTATTTATAGCCCACCCTTAACATCCATTTTGATAATTATAGCCCGGACTAAAATTAGAGAATTAAATTTGCATAACTCTCTAATTTAATTGGTAATGCAATGATACATAATTATCCACATATTTTTACGATGGAGTAATTTCATCTTCCCACTCCGTACTATTTTACGATCACATTCACAACTAAAACATATTTTATAGTTTAGGCATAAGGTGGTTAATAAAAGTGTTAGACTTAAATGGAAATTTAGTTTCATTCTTAGACTGGTTGTACATGTACGTAAAGTGTGGTCCTTTAAGGCTCTTTGTTTTTTGCGCACAGTTATAAATCCTGATTTACAGCTTCTACTTGTATTGATTCTGATTGTGACAGTGGTCAGTCAGCTACTAGCAAGATTGATTATAATATAGTTTGTTCTGGAGTACAGTTAAACAACATAATAAGCTGGAATTAGGAGAAGGGAATCTCAAAGGTAGGATGACGTTGTTTACGTACATCCCCAACAACAACTCAACAAAACTCAGCGCTCCATGTTGATAGGAGGTTTGCGGCACATATAGTAAGAAGATGTGGTTAGGTGTTATTGCTGCGTCCTCCATCACAAGGAAGAGGTGATGTAATTATTATTCGATCAAGTGTCCATGAAATTACTACGTCATCAAGGGGCCGTGCAGTTATTACGTCATCAAGGGGTCATGCAATTAGTATATCATCAATAGGCCATGCAATTATTACGTCCTCAAGGGGCCATGAAAATACTACGTCATCAAGGGGCCGTACAATTATTACGTCATCAAGGGGCCACGCAATTATTACGTCATCAAGTGTCAATGCAATTACTGCGTCATCAAGAATGTCGTGCAATTATTACGTCATCAAGGGGTCATGCAATTAATATGCCATCAAGAGGCAGTGCAATTATTACGTCATCAAGCGGCTATGCAATTATTACGTCGACAATGGTCCATGCTATTATTACGTCATCAAGGGGCCATCCAATTATTATGTCATCAAGGGGCCTCGCAATTATTACCTCATCAGGGAGCAATGCAATTATTGCGCCATTAGGGCGACGATTTAAACATTTGCGAATTAGTTCGAATCAACTACTCGAATTTCAACTAAATATAAACGTTTTCCAAATAACTTTTTCAAATTAATTTAAGTAAATCCAAACTTTTCGACTTAACTTAAATACATCCTTTCTTATTCAAATTAATTCAAATAAATCACAAACTGTAATATGTAAAAACAACTAGGAAAATGGCCGGTTCTAAGAACGCAAACCCCTATCTCTATCCCTGTTAGTTGAACTATCAGTGCAAACAACAAGTCAAATACACCAACAATATTCTTTGATCATATCAGGATTACTCTCCCAAAAGCGATAGAATTTATTGAAGCAAAATTGATCATATTTACAAATAATAGTTTTGGTTAAAAACGTTATTCAATAATTTTTTATGGATGAGTCAAGTCACCCTACAACGTTAGAACAATATTTGAGCGTAGCTGAGGTTCACTCTCAAAACCAGTAGAAATTATTTAAGGAAAATAATTTTTCTTTGCAGAATATTAATTTTACTTAAAGGGTGCGTAGATTATCCCAAAAAAGTAATTGAAGAACGTTTTTATCCTAGAAATTTTATAAACGCTTTTGCTGCAATTAATTCTAAATATTTCGGGAGTGAAACCCCTAAAGCCCGTTAGTGTATCAACTAATATTGTAGGAGAAATTGGCTTCGTGGCTGCACTGATAATTCAACTAAGTGAAGGTGTGGATTGTGAGTGCGTTGGTAGAACTGGTCTTTTTTCTAGTACATAAATATACCAGTACTAAGATTTATTCAAAACGTGTAATGGGAAACTTACAGTGGCAATAGTTGTTCTTGCGAATTCTTGAATCAAATAGGTAACTCGTAAAAGTAATTTATAACGTAATAATACACACAGAAATTCTCTACATATCCGGATGAACTTTCTTTTGGTGTCTCAACCGAGACGGTTTACATTTAAATTTCAATTCACAATAAAAGCACTGAAATGGCGTTTCTCCCGTGTGGCTTCTTTCGTGATCTTGCAATTTGTTGGCACGAGTGAATGCTTTTTCGCAATGTGAACATTTGAAGGGTTTTTCATTAGTATGAGTTTGCTCGTGATGTTTCAAATTGCCAGGCCATATGAATGACATTGTGCATTGAGAACATTTGTATGGTTTAGCTGCACTATGAGTTTTCTCATGATATTTCAGAGAGACCAATTGAGTGTAAGAATTTTCACATGATGAACATTTGTAAGGTTTTTCTCCTGTGTGAATTCTCTCATGATCTTTCAAATGGCTTAATTTTATGAATCCCTTGTCGCACACCGAACACTTGTACGGTTTTACTCCGGTATGAGTTCCGTGATGTTTGTTTAACGTTTCAAGAGTATGGAAACTTTTTTGACATATCAAACAATTGTGTGGTCTTTTCCCTTTTCTTCCGTTCTTTTGTTTCACACTGCCTTTGATCGTGGAATTGCAACTTGGGTCGTCAATTTTGTTGACATCTACTCCCGGTTTAACTTGGCATGAAGTTGCAGAAGAATTCAAAGTTCCGCCGCTCTTCCGAATTCCTGTTATTTTAATGTACATATTAATATATTACTATTTTAAAATCTAATAATAAACACTGTACAATAAATTATAAGCACACAACCTTTGATTAGTAATAATAGTAGCCAGAGCTGGGCAAATGCCTATTCTCGAGCGTTGTGCAAAAAATTTGAGGTATTTAATTTAGGCAAATATCAGCCTAATATGCATCAAATCCGATCGCACAACCACTTTTTTGGGATTTCAGAGGGGACACACTCCTCCTTTGCCACCATTCGATATATCATTGACCCAGAAGATTGCCATTGACATCAATCGAAACATCTAAAGGTCTACAGGAATTAAATTTCTTGAGGATCCTAGATCTCCAGAAAATCTGGCCGAGAACCTCCTCCTCCCACCAGGAAATGTGAGAAAGAACAGGAAATTCGGGAAATCCTTAGAAATGCAGTCATGCCCCTTCGGAGGTGTGCCTCGATTTCATGTATTTGGGGTACAGTCAGGAAATCCAACCAAATTTCTTAGTAAACAGGCCAACGATCAAGTAATCTGGCATGCCCCCTGCCCCCTAAGGAAGGGCTCTTGGAAAATTGTACTAGGAATCTATGTAATAGCCGGGAAATTTAATAGGGTATGAATTTATTTAGTAAAGGGTAACTGACAGGAAAACTGGACATTTATTCATGCCCACGAGTAGGCCATTGAAATATTTTGGAAATCTGGGTGGCGTGCAAGAATTTCAAGCCCTCTCAAAACTCTAAAGGTTTATAGAGCAAGTATAAAATTTCCAACGATTTAGAATATTCTCATCACTTAAAGGGATTTTGCCAGATTTATAGAATGGTAGATAATAAAAATTTATTATTTATGTAAAATAAAACCATGTCAGTTCAATATTGACTATACGTTAAGTAAGTTGGTATTAATTGTTACCAATAGTTTATTTATAATTTAGAATAGGGGAAATTACTATGGGTTTAAAATCCCCCGGAAATGTACCAATCCACGCCCCTGTAGGTGCGTGGCTTGATTTCGGGTTTTATTATCCCCAGGAAATTTTGAGCGGACCACCCACCAGGATATTCCTAGGAAATTTGAACAAATGCTACCCCTGAAGGTCATTTCTTGCAGCTGTGATATAATTGCCTCATTTAGAACACTCCATTAAATAACTTTCATCGTGGTTTTCATCCACTCATGGTAAAATATTATAGCGTTCAAAGCCTCTTGGTATCCAAACGATTCAACCAATATGTCCACCAATAGGTTCATCTGTCGTCCATCAATAATGGTCCAAGAAATGGGCTTTCTATTCAGACCAACCGCAATCCTCTGGTTTAAGAAGTCTAACCTTCTGATTTTAAGTTAAAGAATCTTGAGTAAAAAATATAGAATACGGAATGTGCAATTAGACGTTTATTTAAGTCTCGCTACGTCGGTCTGTTATGTATTTTTTATTTTCGTGGGCTAGTTAAGTTTATAAGTACATTAACAGTATAAGTACATATAAGTACATAGTTTAAACCTTTCTCCCACTTTCTGATTTATGTACACTGTCAATCTTCTGGGTGATGCAATTTATATTCTACTATGGTTTTTAAAATACAAACTTCTTTGAGAGTAACTTACGTTGGGTCGCAATATTTGGTCTCGTTACAGAGGAACCCAAATTGGAGAATGATTCGGACGTTCCAATTTGTGGTTTCAATTCGTTAATATTAAAATTATTAGCAACTACGTAGGGTGTCTCCAGACCGATTTCGCCTAGCGGATCGATTTCATTTTCAGCCCTTAAACAGTTAGTTTCATATTCTTCTTCTTTGTAACCAGACAAATTATCAGTACATGTCAGGTTTTCGCAGTCTGGAAATATGCCTTCGTTTTCAATTTTTACAATTTCACTTTTTATTTCATCAATTCCTTCCTGATTATTATTGATTATTAAATGACTCGTTGATTCATTTGGTGTAGGGCTGTTGCCGTAACTATTACTAGATAAAGGATATAACAATAGATCGCCCGACGAATTCATATTTGCACTTTCTATAATTACGTTCTGAAATTTTGCTTCATCGTAAAATTTGTTTTTATTTTCAATAGCTGTTGCTTGACTTCGCTGTTTGGCAATAGTTTCTGAAAAACAGTTTGTAAAATCGTATATTTCTTTTTTGAGTTTTGACAGTTTTTCTACCAGCTGGGAAAGAGTCAATGAAGAATCCAGGCAATTTTTACAAAACGACAATTTGTTATTATTGCCATTAATGTTTTTAATTAAAAATCCAATGTTGATTGCACCTTTCACATACAAACTGCAAATATCAAATATGTCTTGAGATTCCTCAGCAGGAACCAATACATTTTCAGTTGAATTAAAACAGACCAAACACCCTACCGACGAGTTTAATAAATCCATTTTCGGTTTAAATCTGTAAAATTGGATGTCAGCGACAGTAAAATATATATTTTTAGTAGGAAAAACACAAACAGTCAAACAGCTGGCAAATTGGCAATAGGAAAGAATAACTTTTTGTATTTTGATGATCAAAAGGAATTTTCCAAGGAGTTCTTCACAATAATTTGCTTGTTGCATTCTCCACTCACATTCAGTGGGAACAGTCTAAAGAAGACAACACTGCCCTCTTCACTACGTGACTTTTTTTTACAGATTAAGTGATTTCTCCGAAATGGGAAATAAAATAAAATTTCAGACTGTTTACTTTCGTAGCTAGATTCTTGGCCTTTCATAATGAGGTTTTAGTTTTTGGAAAAAGTGAAAACTGTAGAACTTATTCGGGTTTTCATCAAAAAACCGAATAAAATAAATTAGCTACAGTTTTTACTCTTTTATGCCTAATTATTATTTGAAATGATAAATTGCATTTATATTGAGAAGCATCTTGTTTTCGCTGTATGAAATCCTCAATCAAAATTTTATGGTTTCGAGTGGTAGTGATTTAGCGGGTATAATAGTATAGAGAGTGTTAACTAACAAATTAACAAATATACATGCCAAGAATGTCAATTGCCAACAAACCTGTAGGAATCTATTTTGAAACATAAATAACTTTTTTAAGCAAATGAATCAATTGTTCATAAGTATCAAGGCCGTAAAAAGCGAAAATGAATATTTCTATCCTAAGCAGTAAATCCAATTTTGATTTAGATATCTTAATGAAAAGAACACATAAAAGCAATATTTAAATATTCATACTGTGTTTATACAGATACATTTTGATTTTCAACTTAATTGTCACACTTGACTCTGACCTCACATCATATTACAATATAAATAGCCAGCAAACATAGACTATAATTTTCCCATTCCAAATGTGTTTCCAAGTTTCAACTTTCTCATTTAATTTTTGATTTCTAATTATCGCGTCGTCACAAAGAAACACCCATATATCGGAGCCTTAAGACCTTGTGCGGTCTAAAAATAGTAGGTAGGTACAATATGAGTTTGTAACCGTAAACAAGTGGTTAAATGACTATACTATATGAACAACTATGCTTTTTGGATTAAATAATTTTAGAAATACTAATTTATAGTTATAAAACAAGTTGACAAACTTTTATAATAACCAGAAAAATTAATAGTATTGTTAAAGAAGTAACTCATATATAAATGTTTTGTTATTGAAGATTTTATAACTTGACATGTTTTAATATTAACCAACTTTCAATCTGCCATTGAATTAGAACGACGATTATTTGATTTATGGCATCATCGGCTTTCGGCTGAATATCATGCAACGAGATAGCATACAACTCACACTTTAATTTCATGTGGGTATATTTTACGCTAAAAATAATGAAAATATTGTAGAGATAGTAAAATGGTTCTTAGTAATTATAGAATTACTAATAATACTGGAAACAGCAAATAAATTTTATTATAGTAACACACTAATACCCATAATATAGTCATGCATATATTGTATTACTTGACACTAAAAATTACTTGACCGTTTGTATTTTAATGTAAATTAAATTGAGCATCTTTTTTGACTTTGCATACAGCGATTGTTGAGCTATGTCAGAGAAACTGACAGATTTTTCTTGAATCACGGAAAAATGAAAATCGAAAAATCTACATGCACGGGCAAGTCACACTCACATTGCTGTTTCTAGGTAAAATTCAATGCTGTATTGCAACTCGTCAGTTCTTATACTTATTTAAACCGACTGGGAACGAAACGAGGCGTCTGGGAAATCATGAAAATGTCCTGAATGGCTTAAGCACTTAGCACTACAAAGCCTCTACTATATAAATATGATATTACATTAATTACATAGCAAAGGAACACCTTGCTTAAAATGCAATGTTATAGTTTGCTCACTGAATAATGAGGGGAGATTATTTTTTAGGATATTACGTAACTCCTTTATATAGGTAACAATATCTTTGTATCTTCAATTACGAAATTCCCATCCAGCTTTTTACAGTGTGATGTGATGCATGAAGAATGGGTTGTATTTCTTTATGCCTGCCTTATTGTACAAAGTGTTTATTACTCTCATACTCATAATACTTAAACCAAAGTGTATTCCAGTATTGTCAGTATTACGTCATTCTTATTTTAGACTATGAAGCTACTCTGCTCTGAATGTGTAATATAAAACAAACATTATTATTATAACAATTCTTGGTAAGGGAAATTTTTATGTTCAACAGACAGATGCACGGTGCCTGCATGTGTAGTAATTAAGGTGTCATTGGTGCGATTATCCCCACATAAAACATGTAATAGGAGTAGGTAATGTACAAAAGATAGGTCTCATTGTAATTATATACATTCTGGTGTATTTACGTAGCAAGAACTTTCTGAAGAGTTTCTTTTGTTTAAAGAAAGAAGTTTGTTCAGCTTGAAAAACTAATATGCATGGAATATTTCGCTGCTGTGACAACTTTTGCGATGATTTCTTAAATAATTGACGGGAAATGAATTTCGGTTTCTTTGTATACACAAATTTTGAGTTAAAGAGAAAAAGTTTCTGTACTATATTTTGATATTACCGAGAATAGAGAATCTGAGGTAAAGTATATGCTTCCTCATATAACATTAATTTACATTAACTTCCCAAAGTTAACAAAATCTAATATTATTTTCATGACGTATATAATAATATGATTTATGGGTACAGTTATCGAAAGATGCAAAATAAAATTGTATTAACTACAGAAAAAAAATCTTTTATACATAGTAGTGTCTAAATCAGAAAATTTAATCAGGACTGTTTTTTAAAAACAAATCTATTAATCTATACTGCACTCAAATTATAAAGTCGACCTTTATATATTTATTAAAAAACTTATCCTTATTTAAATAATATTTTTAAACAATTAAATCAACAAACTCTATTTATTTTAATATTCACAATGCTAGCATTTAGGGAAATGTGTATTGCCATTTAACTTATGAAGTGTAGGAAGTGTTAATTCATGTTAAGTAATATGAAATGCAAGTTAATATGCAGAAATGAGATTGTTATATGTATTTGAATACATATAATACACGTGTATACAGTCTGACACGTTTAGTTTGCGGTCGTTGGACTGTTTTCCAGAAATCTATTAAGGAAATGAGGTTGAAATGATAATGTTTCTACTTCATTAAATATTAAACAAAGCTATATGCCTAAATAAGTACTTTGAGACATTTCCTGGTATTATTCCACAATGGTATTACTGCAAGCATTGTAGGTAAACCACCTGAAACTCTACTTCAGGAGAGAAAAGAAAAGTATAATATATTATGCATAGCCTCTACCTATATGGATTCTGCAGAGAAAGCACGGAATAATGAAGTTTACCGAGAAATCTATTTCTGAGTAACTTTTCCTTGCAACAAACCGTCAGAGTATATCATCTAATACCTAAAGCGAAGTAATACTTTTCATGCACTTTGAGTGCATTAGGTAAGATTTCTCTAAAATGCGAATGTCGTATAGGATTGCAAGTAATATAGGCACAATCAAGTACAATGTGCAGTTACATACAACTGGCTAGTACAGAAAGTTATGAAATCCTTGGAATTGAAACTAAAACTTTATAAGAATTCTTGAAATGCTGCCTCCGACAGCCAGGAGTGACAATAAGACAGAATTTGTGAAAATTCATAAATGTAGAAAACGGAGTCTTTCACCATCCATTATGGAGAAACTTTTTCTGTGGAAGATTTCCGAGAACGTGAGATGAAAGAAAAGGATTCAGATTCAACTGAATAATGTATTATTAGCCGTCTGTATATCGTGTGTCTCACGTATCGTATGTGTTGAAATTTGCTGGCCTCTGAGGCCATCGAATTTCAAACTTCATTTCACTAAGAACTATAGCGAAAGGACTACCCATGTATTAAATGGCGCAAAAGATACGTGAGACACCCTGAACTAATAGCAAGTAATTTTGTTACATGAAGCGTTTATGTACAGGGTCACCCATTAATTGAGGAAACTGTCACCTTTTCTCCCCAATGGGGAAGTTGGCGTATGATGTATATAGATATACAGTGAGACCCATTAATTAAGGAAAATGAAGTTTCAGATGCTGCTACTCCCCAACTGGGGAAGGGGCATATA